>CM046377.1:2666542-2687542 GCA_025413485.1 Ficus microcarpa | reverse complement strand
AGAAAGCCAACATGGAAGCTTCTGGAGAACCCAACTCCAAAATCTTGTTTGGAAGAAGACGAGGGCCTAAGGGCTGCCATTGGAGTTGGACAAGGAGGTGGTCGAGACACGGCCGCCATGGCTGCTAAGTCTGCTATGACAGGCTCTCAACTAGTTGATTGAAGTAATAAAGGTTTTATTTAAGATCGTTTGATTCTTATAATTTTAAGTTTAAATAGTAATTTTTGTTTAATTTTTAAAAAAGATAAATAATTTTTTAAAAAAATAAAAAATTAAAAAAAAGATAAAAATTAATATAAAAAATTTAAAATAAATCAACGAAATTAACGGAGTCCCAGAGAGAAGGAAAAAAACAAAAATGATTAACGGAGCCATTAGTTGCGTACGGACTGCATAGGGACCAAACGTGGTCCTCATTTAAAAAAATAAAAAACTAATCAAACAAATTATAATATTTTTCTAACAAACGACAAAACGTTTATGTTTCGATTGATATCCTGTACAATTCAGACTTTATTTGATATTTAATTTTAATTCTAATTAAATTATATTTTTTATCTTAATTTTTATTTATTTATTTATTTATTTTTTCTGAAAACTCAATAAAATTTATAATTAATTTTGAAAAATCAATCAACTCCAACCTAAAAATTTCATCTCCAATCAACGAACTAAACGAAAGCCTAGTATTATATTTTATTCTAATAAAGTGAGAATGTATTTAATATGTATTTGGATGTCTCTTTAATTATTGTATTTGAATCAAATAATTAACCTTTGTTTTGTATTCCTAATGCGTATTAATGAGAGAGTACGTAATGCAATTGATAAAAGTAGATAGAAAAATAGAATTAGTAAATAATATTTTGTAGTTGATTTACTGTTCAAATAGAGTTGTATTAGAATGAAATATATAAGGTATGTAAGTATACATTGCACTATATGAAAATACAATATACTAATATTGTATTTGTAAGTGTAAAAAATTCGAATTAAATAGTTCATCTAAAATGTTTATGTTCTCATTTTTAATATCCATTTGTGAAAGAAATGTTGAACCCTCGTTGTTGTTTTTTTTTTTTTTTAGGTGAAAAAATTGAGTAAATAGGTAGGTTTTAAATTCTTATTTAAATAAATGATCAAAATTTTTTATTTAAAAAAATAACCGATCATAAATGATTAATCATAATTAATCAGTCATTTGTTAATCAGTGAAAAATTTTTTTAGTCTTGTGTTTTTTTTTTTTTTTTGGATAAGATCCTTTGTCTTGCATTTAGTAATTCGTATATGATTAGAAAAGAGAGAGAGAGAGGAGCCATCGGTCCTAGGCCTCAATTAAGCAATCTCCGCATGATTCGTTTTGTTTTGTTTTTTTGTTTTTGTTTTTGTTTGGCTTTTTCCTGAAAGAACTTTATTTCCTTTTACTTTCTTTTCTTTTGGGTCTTTTATGGATAACTAGTTGAACCAACACGCTTCCCGCGTGGGAGATCATACGAGAGGAAAAAAATGAATTTGTTCATATAAATTTATGTTTTTATATCATGTATTTTGTTTGTAGTCCGAAAGTTTATTTTGTATTTTAAACTTTTATTTTTATATACTATTAGATTATATTTAATATATAAATTTATGCTCTTTATCAGTTAATATTTAATTTTGATATTAAATTATCTAAATTACCTTTTAAAAAAAACTACAACTATATATTATTTATATTTTTATACCATACGTATTATTTTTATTTAAAAATATACAACGTGTTTCAAAATTTTACATTTTTTTATGATTAGATTATATTTAGTACATAAATTTATATATTTTCTTGATCAACGCTTAATTTTCATATTTAAAATATCCAAAATACCATTTAATTTAAAGTAAAATATAGGGTTAAAAAATTAATTATTTATATTTGTTTTAAAGATAATATTTTAACATTTTATGAAAAGTATTTAAAAAAAAATGTAAGTTATTATTGAAAAGATTAAAGATACATGGACGGTGGACCCCACTCTTTTTTTCTCTTTCCCATGCACGACCCCACTTCTCTCCCTCTCCTTAAAGAAAACGTTTTATCATCCTTTCGTTTTCCCCCGTTTGCAGCCATCTATTTCTCTCATCTCACTTGTACCCTTCCACATCCCTCTCTCCCTCTGTCAGAGTTTTTAATGCCCAAAAACGCCAAAAAAAAAAAATAAAAAAAGGCAAAGAAAAAAATAAAGAAGAGAAAATAAAATGTGACATGTGGCTGAAACAGACTAACAGAGGATGACGAAAATTGAACAACATTCACTTTTTTAAATATTAATAAGAGATATATGTCAATATATATTTAAAAGTTAATAGAAAGATAGTCCTCTGTTTATAAATTAATTAGAGATAAATTTTTAAATTAGAATCGATTAATTTTTTAAAAATTAGTTATAAATTTTATTGATTTTTTAAAAAAAATAAAAATTGATATGAAAAATATAATATGATTGAAGTTAAACTTAAATACTAGATAGAGGCTAATTTTGTTAAAAAAAAATTGTAGTTCAAAAAATGAATATTATGTCTTGAAATTTAAAGGGTTAAGTGTTATGAAGGATCATAATTTAAAGGGAATTTTTATAATTAATCTGAATAGAAATATTTTCTCTTTTATTGCAACTCTATCTTGCATAAAAATTTAAAAAAAAAAAAAAAAAACTCTATCTTGCATGGAAGATATCCAAAACACCCAGTTAGCCAAAATACCACTTCTGCCCTTCTTATCGTAGAAATGCCCAAAACACTCTATGTATCTGCAAAAGCGGTCACAGATTAAAATATTAATTAATATTTTCAGAAAAATCAAATAAACATTTCATTCAATCAAATGTTTTAGTTATATAACTTCAGAAAAAAAAATGTTTTAGTTATTTTGATAATTTTTTAAGTTTTAAGATTGATTTCATTAAATTGTTTAGTTTCATTATATTTTAAATAGTATTTATACAAGTCTACTAAATTTGCTCATCAAATTTTTGTTATCAGCGGACGTGACATCTTCTTTTCGACAGCCTTTTCAACGGGGTTATCGGTGTTTGATAATATCTAGTAGAGATCAATATGACATGAGTTGGTAGTGAAAATTTGTGAAAGCAAGTTCGGTTGCTATAGGGTTTCTATTTTTTTGTAAATACCATCTTCGGACCTGTTGAATTAGGATCCCAAGACAACTTGATGCTGCACAAAACCTTTTGGATTATTATTGTTAGGAGCACCAAAACAGACATCAAAAGTCTAGCTATATAATTTTAAGTTTCTTAAGATCTTTTTTCTTGTTTTTTGTTTTTTGTTTTTTTTTTGTTTTTGTTCTAATTGTATTTATCCATAAGCTATTGAGCGTTCTTTCATGGGTAGACTTTAATTTTTTTTTTTTTTTTTGTCCATGAAGTGAAACTCTGTTAATCTCAAGGTGAATTTTCTGACTAAGGCATTTGGGCCGGGTCAATATTGGGTAAGACTTGGAGTCTATTTGATAGAGTTTTTGGAAGATCAAATATACTTCCGAGAGTATTTGGATTGTATCAGAAGTGCTTAACTTTCCTCATGGTCAAAACTATAAAATGAATTTGAAACTTGTACTAGAGTTCTAATTAGACATGATAAATTACATTCCAACATTTTTATTGTTTATTAAAAAATTTTAAAGTCATTTTGAACTAATTAGCTCTTTATAAAAAAAAAATGATTGTAAAATTGAAAATATTACAATTTTACTTCTCTTTGTCTATTGACTAAAACTAAAAGAATAAAAAATCTCTACCGAGCGGGCCATCTCTTTACAAAGACCGACTCACATTTAATTTTTGTGTCAACAGCATAAATAATAGAGGGAAATTTTTAAGTATAACTTCATCATTGTCTGCGATAGGTTTTTTCTTTATTGTTCAACACATATTCAAACTAGATTCATGGTTTTCAAATTGCCCGAGTTCGTTCGTATGGTTATCTCAAGCGCTCTAATATACTCTACTTATAAATATATATTTTTGATAATTACGTTTTATTATAGTAGAAAAATTATTTATTGATTTTTAATTATATTGTAATCTTATAGACCTTTTTATATTTTGGAATTTCTGTAAATTATTATTTAATTTCAAATTTTTTAGTTTGTTTGTTTATTTTGAATATTATAATTTAATTGTATTAATTTATTCTTTAAATGTATTATTCTGTTTTATTTTTTGTTAAATTTTTATTAATTTAATAATTTAAAATTTTTAAATATTATTTAACATATATAATTTTATTTTTTATAATTGAAAATAATTTAATAAAATATAATTTTTAATCTTATATTTTTGCTTTTTCTATCTTTATTTTTTTTAAATTTATTTTAATATATATAGATATTTTTGCTCTCTCTCTCTCTATCTCTATCGATCTCTCTTTAATGACTGGACAATATCACTCTCTTTCTATCTCTATCTTTCTCTCTCTCTCTCTCTCTCTAATGGCCGGATAATGCCAAAAAGGCAAAATTGATAAGTCACCGTGTAACTGGGAAAATGAGGGAAATTGAAGGGCAAAAATGTCATTTTACTGTAGAGTTACGGTAGAACACTGTTGCAGAAACAAAAAAAAATGAAAAAAACAAAAAAGTTACTGTTTATTACTGTTTAATAAATAGTAACTTCGTCAATCCTTATTATAGAACATTGTAAAAAAAACAAAAAAATGAAAAAAAAAACCTAAAAATTATTATTTTTTACTGTACAATTAACAGTAACTCACTCGTCCTTTTAGTATGTGTAAAATATGATTAGAACGAAGAGAAAGAGAGGAGCCATCGGTCCTGGGCCTCAATTAAGCAATCTCCACATCATTTGTTTTTTGTTTTTTGTTTTTCCTTCTCTTTTGTGTTTTTGTTTTTGTTTTGCTTTTCCGGAAAGAACTAATTTCCTTATACTTCCTTTTCTTTTGGGTCTTTTATGGATAACTAGTTGAACCTGCACGCTTCCCACGTGGGAGATCCTATGAGAGAAAAAAAAAATTTTTGTTCATATAAATTTACATTTTTATATCATGTATTTTGTTTTTAGTCAGAAAATTTATTTTCTGTTTTAAAATTTTACATTAATATACTATTAGATTATATTTAATATACAAATTAATATTCTTTATCGATCAATACTTAATTTTGACATTAAATTATCCAAATTACCTTAAAAAAAAAGACTACAACTATGTATTATTTGTATTTTTATACTATACAAATTATTTTTATTTAAAAAGTGTATAACGTGTTTTAAAATTTTACATTTTTTATGATTATATTACATTTAGTGCATAAATCTATATGTTTTATTGATCAACGCTTAATTTTCATATTTAAAATATCTAAAATACCCTTTAATTTAAAGCAAAAATATAGGATTAAAAAATTAAATAATCCTATTTATATTTGTTTTAAAGATAAACATTTTATGATAAGTATTTTTTTTTTTTGGAAAAAATGTAAGTTATTATTGAAAAGATTAAGATACGTGGATCCCACTCTCTTTTTTTCTTTCCCATGCACAACCCCACTTCTCTCTCTCTCTCCCCTTAAAAAAAACGTTTTATTTATCATCCTTTCATTTTTTCCCATGCGCGGCCATCTCTCTCTCTCTCCTCTCACTTGTACCCTTCCACATCTTTCTCTCCCTCTCTCAGAGTTTTTAATGCCCAAAAACGCCAAAACGCCAGGAAAAAAAAAAAAAAAAAGCAAAGAAAAAAATAAAGAAGAGAAAATAAAATGTGACATGTGGCTGAAACAGAGGATGACGAAAATTGGGCCACATTCACTCTTTTAAATATTGACAAGAGATATATGTCAATTTATGTCTAAAAGTTAATAAAAAGAAAGTCTCTATTTAATAAGTTAATTAGAGATAAAATTTTTAAGTTAGATTTAGTTGATTTTTTAAAAATTAGTTATAAATTTTGTTGGTTTTTCAGAAAAAAAAAATAAAAATTGATATGAAAAAGTGTAATTTAATTGGAATTAAACTTAAACATCAGATGGAGACTAATTTTGTTAAAAAATTATAGTTCAAAAAATGAATATTATGTCTTGAAGTTTAGAGGGTTAAGTGTTATAAGGATCATAATTTAAAGGGAATTTTTATAATTAATCTGAATAGAAATATTTTCTCTTTTATTGCCTCGATCTTGCATTAAAAAAAAAAAAAAAAAAAAAAAAAAAAAAAAAAACTCTATCTTGCATGGAAGATATCCAAAACACCCGGTTAGCCTAAATACCCACTTCTGCCCTTCTAATCGTAGAAATGCCCAAAACACTCTATGTATCTGTAAAAGCGGTCACAAATTAAAATATTAATTAATATTTTCAGAAAAATCAAATAAACATTTCATTCAATCAAATCTTTTAGTTATTTAACTTCAGAAAAAAAAATGTTTTAGTTATTTTGATAATTTTTTAAGTTTTAAGATTGATTTTATTAAATTGTTTAGTTTCATTCTATTTGAAATAGTATTTATATATGGGTTTGGAAGGTTAAGTTTGGTCTTTTATAAAATTTAATTGCTTCAAAAGAATATTTTGTGACCGATTGCACAAAACGTAAAACTTGTTTTGGCGTTTTGTATAATGAAAAAGGAAAAAAAAAATTGAAACTAAATATAAGAGATGTTTTGAATATTTTGCTTTCTAATATAACAAAATTATTATCATTATAAATCATCACTTACTCTTTATAAATTTATAAGTAAATTGTTGCTCTCTCTCCTTTTTTTTCTCCGTTATTTATTCCTCTTAAAATAGTCGGTAAAAAAAAAAAAAAACTTTAATACACTTTTTTTCTTTTTTGAAGAAAAACTTGCTTGCAATTAATAGGCTAAATCAATCAAAATCATAGGAGCTACAAATCTTGGAACTTTATCCCAATCATAAACCTCAGTTTCTAGATTAAACACAGAAGCAGCAAGATAATGAGTTACTCTATTAGCTTCACGGCATATAGCAAAGCAAGACCACGGAGGTGAAACAGAGAACAACTCAAGAATATCATTGATCACAGCTCCTTCTTTTGCAAGCAAATTACCACAATTAACTGTTTGGATAACTTGTGTCATATCAACCTTAGTAATCTGAATACAAATCCCACAATCCTTAGCAAATAGGAGATCCTTCCTAAGAGCAAGCCACTTAGCCATAAAAGGAGCCCTGTATTTGCTTTGCTTGACAACCCAAAATAGTCCCATCTGAGCCTCCTCAAGAGCAAGAACTCAGCCATAAAAAGGACAAAAGGATCCCTGTATTTTCTCTGCTTGATAACCCAAAATAGTCCCATCTAAGTTATAGATAATAGCCCACACGCTTATAAAACTCATTCAGATCAAACCGTAGCGTTAGTGTTAAGTTTCATGTTCTCTTCAGGAGGTCAGATCCATTGTTTTTTTTTTTTGTGTAGTATAACCACTAAGCCATATTCAGTCAAACAACAAACTTGGTAGTCACCAAGTAAGCAGTTAGCCTTATCCAAAGTCTCTATAACTGAAATCTTTGGCCATCATGGATATATTGATTCCTAGCTGTCCAAATAGCCGAAACAATGACACAAAAGATCTCTAAGTTGGTCTTTGAAGCCATGTTACTCCAGATCAAACACAAATCATGAAATGATCCAAACTTAGCATTACTAATGGCTGGCCACAAGCTACTAGAATCCCAGACTTCATGGACATACTTACAATCGCACAATATATGCCACATATCTTCAACCACCACCCCCCCCGGCACGCGAACATCAAGGACATAGGGCCAAACAAGGAATTCCATGCTTTTGAAGATTATCATAGCAAGGCAAAATATCATTAGAAGCTCTCCAAACAAAACATTTAATTTTATTTGGGAGCTTAAAATTCCATAGCTTTTTCAACTAATCCGTATCACCTTTGTCTCCGGAAACATTTTCTCCTTTACGCAGCTCCATTGCCAAGCAGTACCCGAACACACCGAATATAATCCCTTAGGATCATAATCCCATATTAAGCGATCAGAACAGACATTATGACTCAATGGTATGCTGTAAATAACCTCATGATTAACTGGGAAAAATGTTGTTAATGGTCATTTATCCCACTTTCTATTGGTAATGAGATATTCCACCATCCAATCTGCAGTGTTTTCATTAGCAGGAGTAATAGGACGAAACGAGCTTGGACGAGGCATCCATGGGTCTGGAAAAATACTCACCGATATACCCTAACCCACATGTGAATGGATACCTTGCTTCAACAAATCCCTACCCTAAAGCAAGCTACGCCATGTGAATGAAGGGTTGTTACGGACCTCTGTCTCTAACAAAGTATTATTTGGAAAATATTTCGCTTTATAAAGTTTAGCAACTAATGAATTGGGATAATTAATAAGACGCTAACTTTGCTTTGCTAAGAGTGCTTGATTAAGAGCATTAATGACTTTGAAACCTATCCCTCCCTCCAATTTTGGATGATACAACTTTTGCCACATAATCCAATGAAGTTTTCTCTCTGATTTGTTATCACCCTACCAAAATCTAAAAATAAGTGATTGAATCTCATCACAAAGGGTTTGGGGGATTTTGAAGACACTCATAGTATAGGTGGCCGTTTTGTCATTTTGTCTTTTTGAAGACACTTCCTTTTGTCATTTTATTGCATAATGTCCCATCTTTTGATGAATACTTGTTCCTGGACACATTATAAACGTGATTTAGATAGAAAAATTTCCGCCTTCTATTATTTTTCTTTGGTTTTCTAGATTGTCATTTTTTGTACTATTATGCACGTGCGTATCTATTTTGTTGAATTTTTTTTAAGATTAAAATTTTATTTACATTTTAGTGAAAGAA
Source organism: Ficus microcarpa (assembly GCA_025413485.1). NCBI lineage: Eukaryota > Viridiplantae > Streptophyta > Magnoliopsida > Rosales > Moraceae > Ficus > Ficus microcarpa. The sequence goes on along the minus strand of CM046377.1, from coordinate 2,678,671 downwards.
AATAAGTAAAAAGTATAACACATTTTAAGGAAAAAAAGAGAGTGAATGTTTTAATAGGATTAATTAATAAATTATTAATGAGGCATACATGAATTTGATTAGTCTAACAGATAATTGAGATTTTCTCAATTTGAAAGTCACATATTGAATTACAAATGGAGTTATAATATATCCACTGGAGTTCCAATTGTTAGGGTAATGAGTGTAAATTAATATTGAAAAAGGTTTCAAGATTGAGCCATTAATTAGTAAAATTATTTAAGGGATTGCAATTTTTAGAAAATCACAACTAACCCAAATTTTGAAAAGTTTCAAAATTTGTCCTTATAATTTCACAAATTTTTTTGGGATCACAATATTCTAGAAAATAATATTATTTGGTTGAGAACCAATACTCTGATGAAATTAAGGGTAAAATGTTTAATTAATAGTGAAATTTCATAAAAGCTTACGAGAGACACAAAGATGAAGAAAATCAAAAGTGAATCAAAAGAAGACATTGCAAGAAGATCAAGAATCCATCTTGAAATTTTTATTAAGCATATGTCTGGTGTTTCAATTGGATCTCAATAATTTTAGTTCAAACTGAACTGAGTGCATTTGTTATTGCATTTACACTCTGACCTCCCTCTGAACTGTTACGTAGTCATCTTAATTGAGATTACTGTGGATGATTCTCTTGCCCATGTTCTTCTTCAAGGAAAAAAAAAAAAAAAACTAAAATTTTTTCCCTTTGACAACCTATTACAATATTGCTATAAAAAAACCAATTAAAAATATTTTTAAAAACTTATTTCCAATACATATTTTTCATATAAGCACATTTCCTAATGCAGTTCCACTTTGTACATCCAAACACTTAATTCAAGATAAATTTTCCCAACTTCAATTTTTTACTAAATACTCAACTCTAACTCTTAACTTATCTCATTTTCAACTCAACTTAATTTTTTCAACTTCAATGTCGGACAAAACGGATACTAAATCTTTCAATATTTTATAAGAGGTATCATGACGTTGTGGTTGCGATCTTTATGTTACGTATATATTTTAATGCCATGATTCCTATTTGAATTTGTTGATAACATGCAATCTATGATAATAAATACCTTGTTAATCTCAAATTTGAGGAGTATTTTTATAATTAATCTTGTATCTTTTAAGTTACCTCGTTAAAACGTGCACCTACTCGATTTCTTTTTTAATTTTGCCCATCCTAGTGCGTTTTAGTTTTAATTCTTTATTTTTTGTTCTTTATTTTCAACTTCTTCTTAGCATTTATTTAAATCACTTATTCAATTTGATATTTGATTCCAATACAATATTTATATTTTAATATTTATTTGATTACATAATTATTAATTACAAGTATTTCAATGTTTTATTATTTCATAACTATTTAACTCCAATGTAAATAACAGATTTTCACTTTTCAAAAAGTTTACACCACGCTTATTTTAATAGAACAAAATAGGTGGTCTAACTTTTCACTTTTTCGTTTTTGCTTTCTCTTAAAATTTTATTTTATCCTTTTATTTTAGTACTTTTTTTCGTTCTTTTCTTAAAATTTTTATATATTTTTAATTTTTTTTATACATATAAAAATCTTTATCTTTACCACATATTAAGCATGCATTTTAGTCGAAAATTTTTAATTAATTTTTATTTCTTTTTGAAAAGTTGATTTAATTTTACTATTTACAATTCCGATTACGATTTAAAAACTCAAATTTTAAAATTCTATAACTTTGTTATTTCAAATCTAAATGAGATGATTTTTTCAATAGCATATACTTTTGAGACAAACGACACACGATTCATGTTTATATTTTTTGAATGCATTTTAAATTTTTACATTTTTTTAAAAATTTCAACTAGCCAAATGCATATTCCAAAACTCAACTCAATTTTAATAAAATAACTCCAAAATTTCAATTCAAGCATATCAACTAAACGCATGCTAAAAGAGCAATACTTTTATAGTGACACTCATCCACACTTGCAAGGATGCTACGGGACACTTCCAACGCTCCTCACATGGCGTATTTTTTGCTTGTGCATGTTGGACACTAGTTAAATAAAAGTCTCCGCTTCATTTACACTTCTAAAGACGTCACTTGACACTTCCAACACTCATTACTTAATATATTTTTAGCTTACACGTGCTCTCCACTAGTAAAATAAAATTGTCAATAGATAATTTGAGTTTTTTTTTTTGGGTAATAATTTGAGTTTTTACATGGTTCTCATCATTAAAAAAAAAAAAAAAAGATGTAAATAAAACTAATTACGAGCCCGATCCCATTTTCAAGTAGTGCTAATGGAAAAGAGAGGAATTAGGATGTGTTGAATATCCAGGCGAAGAAGGATCAAAGGAAATCCAGAGAGTGGTCTACTTAACAAACTGTTCTTTATATTCCCCCCTTTCTCAAAACACCACGTGTCCCTGCCCTTTTTGACTCCGACCTTCGCTTTCTCTCGCCTCCGTAGCCAAGAAGGCAAGAACTCTCGCTCCCTCTGCGACTCCCACAGTCTCCGATGAGCTTGGAAGCCTACTTATACTCATCTCATTCTTGTAATACCAGCCTCAAAACCAAAATATCCTTTTTTTTTTTTTTGTGGCGAATTGTTTGTTTTGTTCCCGATTCGTTTTCCTTTTGACCGAATCATCTCCGCGCTCTTGATTCGCGTTTGAGTAATTTTTGGTTCGTGGTTTTGACTAATTGAAATTTGTAATATATATTTTGCTTAAATTCGCACTGTTGGTTGGTCAAATCATGATTCTTATTAGTAGAAATCTCTCTCCCTCTCCCTCTCTCTCTCTCTCTATATATATATATAATATAGTTGAGGTCTAATAGGATTCTTAGTTTATAAGCCAGGGACAGAAGATTGGTGGTTGCATTTTTCCAGATTTTCAGTTTTGTAATATAACATTTCCAAGTGGACCCAAAATTTGTCATTTTTTTGGTCAAGAAAGATATACCTTTTAATTCTTCAAGGAAGATTTATGCATTTTAGTTATGTATAATCCTAATAGGAACCAAAATTTTGAATCCCAAATTGACTTGTTACTTGTTAGGATATAGTTGGCAAATGATTTTTGAGCTCGTTGGTTAAATGTTTTCTGATTATTTTGAAGAATTTTCGTCTTCTTTGATTAGTTTGAATCGGAACGATGGAATGGGGTCATTTGCTGTGATTCATTTGGATTTTTTATTTTTTGTCTGTTCATGTCATGTTGTTTTGTTTACTGTTTCTGTTGCTTTGTTGTTCTTGAAGTCCTCTTTGTACTGTTTTTGGACTCAATAACGAGGTTTGAAATTGTTGAAGAAAATTCGTGTGTAAGATTTTAGGAAATATTGGTGGTTTTAGAACATTTGTATATCTGTTGCAGATTAATCATATGTTAAGGCTGTTTCAGAATTTCATTGTCATGCTGATGAGCTTTGCCTTCACTTGCATACAGACTGGCTAAGTCTAGCGGTCGCGAGAGATCTGCAGCCATTTTACTCACTGTAGTAGATAATGGCTTCACGAGCAATCTTGAGAAGAAAGAGATACATCTTAAATTCACTAAATCAGCCTTCTTGCTTGATTCGGGGTTGCTCTATTTTCGATCACGAGCAACCATCCCAATCTAATGAATCAAAAAGTCTGAGTCTGTTTGCAAACCAGCGACGTTCAATTACTGATGATAGAAACAGAAAAGATGAGCCTTCAGATCTCCGGAATGAACCTCTGGATTTTGGAGTGGCAGAATTTTTTAGGCACAACTCCTTTATCATCTCGACTTTGGGGAATCGAGCTGGAAGGGCAGACCTTGTTTCTTCTCCGAGAGTTGCATGGACTGTGCAACTGCAATCTATACGCTGTACTTCCACAGCAACAGCCGGTCAACCTGAAGTTGGGAGTGGTGATCGCAGAAATGAACAGCAGGTTTCTGGCCAGAAAAAGGAAGCGTCACCGGAGGAATGTGATCAAGCAGTTGAAGGTCTGAGCACGGTAAAAGCAAAAGCAAAGGCTATGCAGATACAGGAATCTTCAAAGAGTGATAAATCTTTAATGATGAGAATGTGGGCTAAGCTTTTGGGAATCGGTCCTGCTCTAAAAGCTGTTGCTTCTATGAGCAGGTTTGGGAATTCTTCTCATTGTGTTGTGCTTGATCTCATTTGATGCATATGGTAATCATCTCATATTTCAGGGAGGACTGGGCGAGGAAGCTTCGTCATTGGAAGGACGAATTTAAATCAACGATGCAACACTATTGGTTGGGTACAAAACTTCTTTGGGCCGATGTTAGGATTAGCTCAAGGTTGTTGTTGAAGCTTGCTGGTGGCAAGAGTCTTTCTAGAAGGGAGAGGCAACAGCTCACACGCACCACAGCTGATATTTTCAGACTCGTTCCTTTTGCTGTTTTTATTATAGTTCCATTCATGGAATTCTTGCTGCCAGTGTTCCTTAAATTGTTCCCAAACATGTTGCCGTCAACCTTCCAGGACAAGATGAAAGAGCAGGTATTTGTTGACAACCATCAGAATCTTATATCAAGTTATATTTATCTAGGAAGATGATTATATATCCTTTAAAATGCTTAAATTGTAGGAGGAGTTGAAAAGAAAGCTAAATGCTAGAATAGAGTATGCAAAGTTTCTTCAGGACACAGTAAAAGAAATGGCAAAGGAAATGCAAAACTCACGGAGTGGAGAAGTTAGAAAGACAGCAGAAGATCTTGATGAATTTATGAATAAGGTGATTTTATTTATTTTTTTGCCCTTTCATAGGAAAAGTGGCAAATTTGTTTCATGTTTCAGCTTTTTAATGCTTGGTTTTATTCTTCCATTCAACAGGTTAGAAAAGGCGAGCGCGTTTCTAATGATGAGATTTTAGACTTTGCCATGTTGTTCAATGATGAACTTACTTTAGATAACATTAGCAGGTTGTATTTCAATTACTAAATTTAAGTTGATTGGGAAAATTTTTTCTCTTCATTGCTGAGACTCTTCCAGTCTAAGTGATATAATATTGTTGTTTGACAAACATTTTCTTTGGTTGTTGCATGTAGGCCACGGTTAGTAAATATGTGCAAATACATGGGTATTAGCCCCTATGGGACGGATGCATATTTGCGATATATGCTTCGAAAAAGACTGCAACAGTATGGCTTTTTTCTTTTCCTATTTACTATGCTTTGATTCAGATGATACGATTCTCAGTTTGTCAGTATTGCTTGGGATTCATTTTGCACCAGCCGTCGGGAAGTGTTTTCTAAAATGGGATCACATTTGATTCATTCTGTCATTCTCAAGTTGGCTTCTTTTGCTTCTAAGTGCATCATGCAAAGAAGCTTCTGAGTTGACTAGTAGCATTTCTTTTTGGCTTTCATTTGATTGTAGATGATTAATGTTTTAAATATTTGATCCATTTCGTAAGTGATGAAAATGTAACCCGTATAAGTTGCGAAGTTAAAAGATTATGGAACTTAATGGGTAACAGTTAAGCATTTCGTGCTCTAAGTACTTAAGAACTGATTTACCCACATGCTGAAATCCGATTCAGATTGGAACATTTTTTTTGTTTGTCCATTTTGAGGATTCAATTTATGTTGAAAAGAGGTTAATAACAGCATATTTATATCTATCAAAAGTTCTTGAATTGAAATTTTGTGGAAAATTGCAAAAAAATTATTTATTTATTTATTTTATTTGACAGGATTAAGGATGATGATAAGATGATTCAAGCTGAGGGAGTTGAGTCCCTTTCAGAAAGAGAGCTTGTCTCAGCTTGTCGAGAACGAGGTATACTTGGATCACGTTCAGTGGAGGAAATGCGGGAAGAGGTTGGTACTTAATCTACATTTTTTTCTTATCATGTTCCTTGACTGGCGATAGATTGACACATGTCTTTTGCCATAAAAAAAGTTTGGCGAAATATTTCCTCACTCATAATTGAAACTACTTGCTTCTTGATAATTTCACATTGTCTTTAATACGGGTAGTCTTTATTCATCAGTTTCCACCATGGTTGTCAACAAGCCATTCAAGCTTGATTGGTTGTGACCTCTTCTAGATGATCTGCAGTAATGTAAGCTAATGTTTGTATGAAATACTCTAAAGACTAAGAGAACAGAAACCCTGATGTTATTTGTATGCTGTTACAAGAGTATATTGATCTCTACCTGATTTGCGAACTCCCAAGTCCGGACATTGTGTAACTATCTTGCAAAGGTTAATGATAACTGAATTATGATCAGGTTTTTCTATAACACACAACTACGGAGCTAGTTGCGACAACATTGAACTCTATTTCTTTTTGCAATGGTTTTGTTCCCAAGAAAACTAGTGATATCTCATTCTTGAGCAAAGCATTTTTTTTTTTTTTTTTTGGCATAATTGTTAAAGAAAAAGCGTCATCTTGTTCAGGCATGTAATATTGGCTTTCTTTGCAGTTGCGTGATTGGTTGGATTTGTCTCTCAATCACTCTGTACCGTCATCCCTCTTGATACTTTCTAGGTATTTTGGGGCGAAATCTGTTTCTCACTACTTTAAGTCAGAGCTGTATGTAAAATTTTAGTTTATCTGGTAATCTCTGCAGAGCTTTCTCGGTGCATGGCAAGGTCAAGCCAGAGGAAGCTGTTCAAGCTACACTCTCTTCTCTCCCAGATGAGGTTGTGGATACTGTAGGGGTGACTGCTTTGCCATCTGAAGACTCGGTTGCAGAAAGGAGGAGAAAGTTGGAGTTCTTAGAAATGCAGGAAGAGTTGATCAAGGTTGCTAACTATGCTTCAGCTGTTTCTTTTCTTCTTTTATTTTGTTCATTTTTTTCATGGTTTAGTCTTTCATCATTTTACCATTTTGTTAAGCCAATTGGCTTTGACTGGTGGGTCATTGGTCCTTTTTTGAAACATTTATTTTTTAGTTTTTGCTCTAATTCTTAAGAACCAACAAGATTCAAACTGTGCATTTTTTTTCCCTTCTTTTCTTTATTGAGAAGCTATAATGATTTTCATTTAAATCTCTTGCTTTTCTTAAGGAGGAGGAAGAGAAAGAGGAAGAAGAGGAGGCCAAGTTGAAGGAATCTGTTAGTAAACAACCGGATGTGGCTTTGGAAGAGATGACTGTTCCAACAACTAGAGAAGCACAAGAACAGGCAAGAGCGAAAAATTAGACAAGCAAGGACAGCTTTGTGAGCTCAGTCGTGCATTGGCTGTTTTGGCTTCAGCATCTGTAAGCATTATGAGTATTTGTTTTTCGTAAAGTTGTTTAAGTGTTTTCTTTTTTTCTACAACAGAGTGTTTACTAATTTGTTATTTTCTCTGTCTACTACTTTCAGTCGGTCAGTCTGGAGCGTGAAGAGTTCTTGAAACTTGTTAAAAAGGAGGTATACTAATTTTTTAATAACTTCTGAATAATGTCAAGTTTTAGAATTTTAGAAACCAGATGCTTGCCCTTTGTATGACCCAAAACAAAAATAAAAAATAAAAAATAGAAAAGGGTTCCACAGGATCTCAATGAATTGAAATAGTTGAAAAATCCTTTCTCTACGGAAAATATATCGTTTGTGTGGGATTGATATGATTTCTACTTTATTCTTAACTATATTGTTTGATTCTCATTTTCATTTTCAGATGGAGTTGTATAATGATATGGTGGAGAAGGAGGGAACTGAAGGTGAAGAAGAAGCAAAGAAGGCATACAAAGCGGCCAGGAAGGACAGTGACCAGGCGGCTGAGTTGGCTCTGACCGACAAGGCTTCTTCAGCACTTATAGACAGGGTAACTAATTTTGAGAGAATTTTGAGTTTGGTAAGCTTATTATTCTTTCTTTTGATAATATTTTTTATGTTCCTGCAAATTTCAGGTTGATGCTATGCTGCAGAAGCTAGAAAAAGAAATCGATGATGTTGATGCAAAAATTGGGGATCGCTGGCGGTTGCTTGACAGGTTTGTTAGTTCCTTTTCTCTTATTTGATCTCCAGGATTTCTAATCTGTAAGGGAATTTGAACTCTGAAAGGTTCAGATATTTCCATTTTTGGAATAGTGCTTTGGTATAATTCAATCCAGGTGACGCTGTAAATCAACTTTGGGTCTGTTTGGGAATTTTTGGCAAAATATGGCCAAATATTGAAATTCGCTGCTTGTAATTTTTGCATTGAAAGTCCTCTTATAGTATTGTTTTGTGCTGAAACTCTTGTCATGACAGTGCAGTAACTTAACAGTGATAATGTAAAATGCTTTACTTTCTGTTATCCTTTGCAATTCCATTTTCTTTTTCTGAAGTAGGGGAAATAACATGCGTTGAATAAAACTATATTGTCAATGTTTGTTTCATGCACGGTGATTCCAATGTTATGGATAGTTTGGACGGAAAGAAAAAAGATGATGAAATGGAAGTGATGGATATATTTGAGAGAGAAAAGTTTACAGCAGCTTTATGGGCTTCGACAGACGAAGCTTTAAGGATTTTCCTTTTTCTCTAAATGTTCATAACTAGTAGTATCTGATTGGTCACTAGAGTTATGCTTGTTGAGTGTTTTTTAGTTTATCTAATGTAAATTTCCTTATCCTCTTTTTCCTGTATTTCATTCTTCTCCTGATACGAGGAAGCTTTTCTTTTAAAAGAGAAATAACTAATTAAGTAAATAAAACTATGTTGTCGTTGACAGGGATTATGATGGGAAAGTGACTCCCGAGGAGGTTGCGTCTGCTGCCATGTATCTCAAGGATACCTTGGGGAAACAGGGTATACAAGAACTTATCAGCAACCTCTCCAAGGATAGAGGTCAGTATATACTTTCCTTTCCTCCTCTGACCTTCATACCTGTCTTTCTATGTAAATCGGAAGTACATCAATTGATGGACCTGTTTGAGATAATCATATATCCTTTGTCAATTTTAGGGTCGTGTTTGATTCCATAGAGATGAAAAAATAACATATGAAATGGCGAAGAAAAATGGTATAAATATGCCTTTGCAATTCCATTGATTTGCTGCTATAATTTTGTGAACGATCCATTCTGCTTCAAATTCTTTGTAAGTAACACATAGTGGAAATAATTTGAGCTTCTTAGAGAACTGCTTAATGGTGTGAAATCATTTTCATAGGGACCTTTGCTTCTACTAAACATCTTAACATTGTTTGAGCATTATATTAACGTCAAACGTGTTCCAACAGAAGGAAAAATACTAGTGGAAGATATTGTCAAATTAGGCAGTTCAAAAGAAGATGCCGATACAGTTGAAGGAAGATAATCATCATAGAGATACCAGCAAAACTGAAGATCATAGACGACGAGACTTTCCTAAATTTCGGTCAAGTTGGTGGCACTGCAGAGCATCTATTTCATTTTATCATGGTGCTGCACTTGTTTGTGCCATTCCTATACCTCTTCCCTTTGGGGCATTGCTTTTTCGTGTTTTTCGTTTTTGACAAGTCCAGTTTGAAAGGGGAGAAAAAAAGAACATTCGGGGATGCTTTGTAGCAGAAAGTTATAGGGATGATTTGTTACTTTCCAACATGAATAGTCAATCAATATTGCATAAAAGCAAGAATCAATGATTTATAATAATGTTTTTTCCTTTAGGCTGCGTGATAACATGTATATGACAATATGTTCATAATTTTCTTCGGGCAAAAAAGGGTGTTATGAGAATGATTTGGTACCCTCCTTTCTTGAAATTTCATGATTCAAAATATGATTTCCGGGATGGTTTCAAATTTCTTCCTTGTGTTTTGCATTGTGTTACAGGATATTTTTTGATTTCGTATAAGGGATCCCTTGTTAAGAATTAGCGCTTTAATATTGTAACATCAAGAGCAATAATATCGCAGAAGAAAAATGGACAATCACAAAATGCGCAAATGTTTATACAGGTTTGCCTTAATGTGAGACTACGTAGTAATTCATTATGATGATCAAGAAGTTTATAAGAGATTCACACCGCTACACTTTTTGCTGTTTTTTTCTCTAACCTCTCATAATAAATCCTTAAAAACGGCGTCCTCTTTGTAAAGGAAAAACTATGACAACCGAATTTATAACTGAAATCTCAAAATATACTCAATGAGACAACTCATAAATATCCTCCAACCCCCTTCAAAATGAGTGCTATCTTTGCGTAAGGTTTTTTTTTTTTTTAGGACATTAATTAGACTTCACAACTTAACATTCATCGTATTAAATTTATAAAGTTGTTATGAAGAGAGAGAGTATCTTGTGAAAAATTACGACTAACTTAATTATATTGAAAGCAAAAACTAGAGAGAGAATATCTTGTGAAAGCTAAAGACAACTTAAATATAGTGAAAGCAAAAACTACTAGTGAAAATAATGTGTAGTTCGTTTTTTACACTCGCACGCACAAAATTAGAGTTCAAAGTAATTGTTTCCCAAATTGTGAATTGAGAATTGAGATGACATCATCATTTTCCAAAATTACTGGTACAGAAAAATTGGTCCTATAAATATAAACATTTTGGCAGTTCAAACTTGAAGACGCAAACAAGTATACTATAATATTGTACAAGCATAAAATTGCTTCTCGTCGCAGCTGCACATGCCCTCTGCTTATGAAGCATCCTTTCATTTTACGAAGCCGTGATCATTCTCTTGAGCTACAATAAGTTCATTGGGGAAGCTGACGTCCTCGTTGTTGGTTGGCAGTAAAATTCATCGTCTACGGTGAAATGGTATTTCTCCCCGATGGCTCGAAGAAGCTGGTAAACTTCAAACATGGTAGGCCTCTCTTTTGGTGTTGGCGATACACAGTTGCAAGCGACTTTGAGAAACTGGGTGAGCTCGTTCACGTTGTCGAAACCCTTTTCGAGCAACGTCTTGTCAATGGCAGTCTGTAGAACAGAATTGCTGGACAAGTCGGCAATCCACTCTGCCAAACTTCCCTTGAAGGACTCGGGAGCTTTAGTCACATGAGTTGGTTTCTCCCCCGTGATCAACTCCAAGAGAACCACTCCAAAGCTATAAACATCGCCTTTTGGAGTCGCCACCAATTTCTGGGGATATTCAGGAGCCACGTAACCCAAATCGCCGAATTCACCATTAACAAAAGTACTCAAATGGGTGTCGATGGGGTTCATCAGCCTCGCAAGGCCAAAATCAGATAATCTGGGCTCGAAATCCTTGTCCAAGAGTATGCACTTGGAGCTGATGTTTCGATGGATGATTCGAGGGTTGCAGTTATGATGAAGCCACGCCAAGCCTTTCGCAGCTCCAATTGCGATCCTGAGCCTCAAGGGCCAGTCCATGTCGCTGGCAGCCTCGGGTTCAGAGGGATGTAGTTGATCATATAGAGTCCCATGTTCCATGTATTCATACACGAGAAGCCTTTCCTTCTTTGCCACACAAAAACCTAAGAGAGGAACCAAGTTGCGGTGTTTTAGTTTCCCCAGTGTGTTCATTTCGGAAGTGAATTCTTTCTCCAGACGTTGCGAGTCTTGCAGCCTCTTGACCATGAGAGATTGAGCCTCAGTAAGCCTTGCCCTGTACATTGTTCCAGTTCTGCCAACACCGATGATGTTTTCCTTGTTGAAGTTGTTAGTTGCCTTCATGAGATCACTAAACCTCATTTTCGGAAGCGATTTCTCGAACACCGACACCTGAAATATCATTTGCAAAGCTCTATTAACATATTCTTCAACATAATAATTTAAAAAAAAAAAATTCATGTCTTGAAAAACCAGACACAAAATTGATGAGGAACAAGACATAACAAATCAAAATTTTAAGATTGTGTTTTATCTACTAGGACTGTCATAATTTGGTTCAGTTTTTCTCGTTACTAAGCATGCACTTGAAACATGGGTTTGAAATGAAATTTTTTAGGTTGAGGTTGATTGACTTTTCAAAAACTAGTTATAATCTATTTCTCGACAATTAAGCCTAGTGATTGAATTTTTGATTCGGACGGAATAAATTTATTGGGATATGTTATATTTCTCTCGAGTTCTTGTTCTCCCTTTACAACTCTAAATTTCTGTTCTTCTTCTTCTCTCGTCCCCCCCTTTGTAAACCCGACTTTTTGGTCTCAAGAATGCTGGCTTGATTATGTTTCTCTAATCTCTTCTCCCCCTTAGTTCTATATCACACATGCTATAGAAAAAACTTCATAGAC
>CM046377.1:2632442-2666442 GCA_025413485.1 Ficus microcarpa | reverse complement strand
ATACAAAGAATTAAATTAAAGAAAAAAAAAAAGAAAATTATATTATAATAAGCAAAACTTTTGTCTATAAAACTTGCCTTGATTCCTTTGGTTCCTTTAATGCTCTTTGCCCATTTATTACCCTCAGGATCCTCCTTCTTCCTTATAACTCTCGGCGAGACGAAGTACAACATGGCGGCCACAAAAATAGCAGTAAGCATCACCGAACCAGCGGCTGAAGCGGCAACAACACCGCCGCGGGATTTGTTCTGCTGGACAAGACATGGTCTCAATGGCGGCCCGCAAAGCCCCGGGTTATTGGCATAGCTATCCGCCTTGACGGTGGTGTTTGGAAAAGCGGGGACGGGCCCTGTCAAGCGATTGCTGGCCACGCTGAACGTCTTGATCCGATTCAGCCGGACGAGTTCCAGAGGGATGCTCCCGGTCAACTTGTTGTGGTCGAGTTTAAGAATATTCAGGTAACTACAATTCGCAAGACTGAGCGGAATCTCACCGGTGAAGTTGTTGGAAGAAAGGTCGAGAGATGTCACATACTTGAGCCTCACCGATATGTCGGATGGGATAGTCCCGAGAGGTTGTTGATAGAAAGGTCTAAGCCTGTCAAGCTTGTGCAATTCTCGATTCCGCGAGGGAACTCGCCTCCGAGACCCATGTCGGAGAGGCGGACATTGAGGACTCTGTTCTCATCGGGATGCCAACAATCCACACCAATGAACTTACATATGAAGCCTTCAGTATTGTTGTTGAAATCCCATGAGCTTAAATAGCCATAAGGGTCTTTGAGAGACTGTTTTATGGTTTTCAAGCAGAATATGTCACTCGAGTGGCATGGCTTAAACTGAAATCATAACTACTCACTAACACCACCACAGACCAGATCAAAGCCAAAGCCAAAGCCATGACTATGAAATTTTTTTTTTTTTTTGGGCTCTAAGGAAAAAAAACAAAAAAAAAAAAAAAAAAAAAAAAAAAAAAAAAACTCTTCTAAAACGACAAAAATAGAAGCACAAACTGAAGAAAAAATCCTAATAATAATAGAAAAAAAAGGAAGCTGAAGACGAAAAATTCCAAAATTCTATTGTTGTTTGAGTAGTACCTTTGGAATGAAGAAGAATTGAGGGAAGCACAGAATATAAAAAAAAAGGGGTTAAATCCGGACGCGGCAGAATCAGCTCGCTGCAAAAAGGATAAACAGGGGAAGGGAAAAAAAATACCAGGTCTGGAAAACGTACAAGACCCTCTTAATAATCAGCAATTAAAAAAAAAAAAAAGAAAATAGAAAAAGCAAGGAAACATCACCGAAGACTTTCGTTGCTGTAAAAGCGAGTCTTCATTCTTTCTTCTAAGTTTTTAATTTTTAATTTTATTTTAATAAAACAAAATAAAACCCAGGACGCAGAAAGTCAATAGGACAAAGAAAAGGGGATGAATTATAGACTAAAGAATAAAAAGAAAAACGAAAGAGAAAGAGTTATTGGTTTGAAAATTCAGAGGTGACTGTTTGAGTCATGGTTTTGTAGAAGAAGACTTGGACTAGTGGGGGTGGGGACTCTTCGTAAGTTTCCTACTACTACTACTACTATTATTATTATTATTATTATTATTATTGTTATTGGTAAAGTCGTTGGCGTTTGTTTAGTGAAAGAGAGAGAAATAGATTGTGTGAAGTCAGGGGGAGAAATTTCTCTTCTTTGTTCACACTCACACATGAAAGAGTTCTCTATGATGCGGTATATATATATATATGGTTAGTTTGGTGTTTAAGTTCAACTCAAGATAAATCATATTTTTTTTTGTCTTTTTTAAAAAATTAATAAAAATTACTATTGAAATTTAAAATTTTCAACTCAAACTCATTAACCAAATAACCCATAATATAGTTTTTAATTGTCTTTTAACAGAATCATTAAAGAACCAAAAAAAAAAAAAAACATAAGTTTAGCAAGAATTTTACTATGCTATAGTCAAATTACCTTAGAATTATATAATCTCAAAACTTAATGAAATTTAATAATCAAAATCCAAATGAAGTTTTTAAATTTAAAAGAAAAAGAAAAAGAAAAACGAACTTATCATAATATGACGAGGGGTATGTGGGCAAATAACATATTGAAGAATTAAAAAAAAATATATATATATATATATAAAAGTTTGAAGTTTTGTAAATTTTAAAAAATAATTTTCTAAATATGGTTGATTTGTGATTATTGATCAACTATATGAATATGTGTTTTACGGATCAATCGATGACCACCGTTCATTTTCATATATAAATAAAAAAAATTGGTCATCTTTTTAACTAAGTGTTTAAAAACTATTTGTTTATCTAATTTTTTTTTTTTTTTCATATTACAATTACTTGGAACTACTAGAATTGGTCAAGTGGGAAACTCTGTCAAGTCCTTATCGTTTGTTTTGTGGGTGAGAGGCCAATAATGCAACAAAATTTTATAACCAAAATTTTTTTTTCCCAAATTTTTTTCCCCCGAAGTGGCGAAGCATGTCCATACATTATTAATATTATACACATAAATCTCAACTTTTGCTTTTGCACGCTACAAGGAAAACAATTATTTTAGACTATACTGCACTTGTGGCTATGGGCATTAACCTTTTAATAAGACGAAAATATTTCAAACTTCTTTTCGATTTTCATTATCTAAAAAAAAAAATACATAAAACAAAAATATTTCACCTAAGTATATGACTAAACATTTCAGCGTAAAACATAAATGCAGAAAATGTAGACCTCTCTCTCTCTTTTCAATTTAGAAATTCTGTTTTGTTTTCCATATTATGTTACCCTGAAAAAAAAAAAAAAGGGTCTATTATTTATGGTATACATATTGTTTATTTCATATATTTTAATATTATGTTCTTATGAGTTATTTACATTTTTGGATCATGTATTTTGCTCTTATTTATAAAGTATACTATGTGTTTTGAACTTTTACATTTGTATACCATCAAATTATGTTTAATATATAAATTTATACTATTTTTTGATCAACGCTTAATTTTGACCTTAAAATGCCCAAATTATCCTAAAAAAGAAAGACATCCTTGAATTTAAAATAAAAATAATCAAAGAAATTCTAATTTAAATTATAAAGTCAAATCTCTCTTGTCCCACTTGGTACTTAGAATTTCTTTAATTATTTTTAGTTTTAAATTCAAGGGGTATTTTGGGTATTTTAAATGTAAAAATTATGCATTGATCGGGAAAATGTATAGGTTCATGTACTAAATGTAATATAATAATATTAAAAATATAAAATTTTAAAATATATTGTGTACTTCTTAAATAAAAGCAAAATGCATGGTATAAAAATGTGAATATTATATAATTATAGGCTTTCTTTTTAAGGGTAATTTGGGCGTTTTAAGGTTAAAATTAAATGTTGATCGAGAAAAATGTATAAATTTATATATTAAGTGAAATATGATGGTATGCAAATGTAAAAGTTCAAAACACAAGGTATGTTTTTTGAATAAAAACAAAATACATAGTACAAAAACATAAATAACCCATTCTTTAGTCTTTTTAGTTTCATAAAAATGCTACTTACCACACTATCCACAAATTTCCATCAACTTTAATATGCATGAGGGGAGACTTTTCGGCCCAAGGGCTTCATTAATTCCTCAAATTACTAATTTTATCTCAAGAAAAATTATCTAACAAATCACTTTTTTTTAATCCACCGATTGATATGACACAAATATCTTCTCTTGATCAATATGACACAAATTTTTATTTTATTTTGATATTAAATTGGTCTAATATTAAATTTTTGTATCATATTAATACACAGATTTTTAATTTTGTGTGATTTAGGTGCTTTTCCTTTTTTTAGTGCCGGCTTAACCTAAGTGGACGTTAGGCAATTGCTTAAGGCTCCCTTTTAAGGGAGGACCCCAAATTTTCTTTAAAAAATAGGACACACTAATTTTATGATATTTTAAAAAATAAATAATTCATAACTATATATGTTTTATGAGATTTTTTCTTTCCTAACTACGGTTATTTTTTCTCTATTGAAGGGCCTCACTTTTAGGAAGTTCCCCAGATAACATATTCTCTTGAGAGATATATATATATTTTTTCTATATGTCATTTTATAAGAATTAATTTTTCTTTTTTCAAGGCCCTATTTAATTTCCTTGAGATTTTTCTTTTTCCCCCCTTAAATACCGTTTTTCTCTTAATGCTTGAATTGTATCTTTACTTTTGAGATTTTTTTGGGAACCACAACAGGCACAACGTTACCTTTTAAAAAAAAAAAAAAAATTAAAAAAGAAAAAAGAAAATTGAAAGATCACAATTAAAAAAAATGAACTTTATCTATCTATTTCCTCATCAAGAAAAAACAATATCTACTCAAAAAAAAAAAAAAAAAATGCCTGCAACGGTCTCTTTCTTCTTCTTCAGCTTCTTTGTATATATTCCCTCGTATCACCTTTTTTCCATATATGGTGGACTGTTTTGTTATTTTGAATAATATAAGAGATTTGTTTTTCATTTTATATATATATATATATATATATATATATATATATTTGAAGAGGCTCATCTTTAAAACTCTACTTAAGGTTTCGGAATTCGTTGAGTCGGGCCTCGTCCCTTTTGCCTCCTTTTCATTTGTTTTGCCTCTTCATTTTTAAATTTCAAGTCTTACATATAGTCTAGTTTTTTTTTTTTTTTTTTTTTTTTTTTTTTTTAAGAAAAAGATTTACTTAGTAGTTTCAGAAGGTTTCATTTTGCTGTTTACTTTTAATTACACTACAATAATCAACTCTATGCACCCAAATAGATGAAAAAATAAATAAAAAAAAGGTAAAGTAAATAAACAGAAAAATAAGAACTCAAGTTACTAAAAATATTTTTGTTCAAAATTTTGGTCTAACCAATACGCCGTTAAAAAAGTTGCCAACTCCATCCTAGTGAATAAGAAATTAATTATGACTGTGAGCCGTTTGAAACGTCTCAAAGGAGATATTCATTGATGGGTCAAACGAATGACCTGCTTACCAACATTTTTCCCAGAAAATAAGCCAGCAAGAGCAGATGGACCACTTTCCAAGCCTTCATTCACGTCTTCAATGTAGACAATTTTTCCTTGCTTGTAGAAACTAGTGACATCTTCCAAGAATCGCGGAAACAAGTCCAAGTAATCGCTTTGTAGAAATCCCTGCATCCTAATACGCTTTATAACGATATTGTATAAGTTGCGCATTTTCTGCGGATCAGAGAGGCTGGGTAGAGATACCATCCCACAGGCAGCAATCCTACCGAAAACCCTCATGTTTCCAAGCGCTGCATCGAGCATGTCCCCTCCCACATTGTCGAAGTATATGTCAATGCCTTGTGGAAAGTGCCTATTAAAGCAAGTTTCAGAATAGATTTGCATAGTTACTACTTTGACAATCTCTAGTAAGCAGAACTTTTATTTTTTTATTTTTTATTTTTTTGTGCAACATAAAAGATGTTGTGTGAGAGTCTTGTATGCATTTGATAACCGAATATATAAAGAATTAAAAATTCACTTAATTTCTAGATGGTATGAAGTTTCAGTTTGCAAATCTACACTACTAACAACCTCCGTGTGTAAGCACACTAAATGGGATATGTGCAAACATAAACAGAAATCATTACATGAATTACATGTTTATCTAATGTGTTTGCAAATAAAAATTTGAGTTGAAATTTATCTTGTGCATAATATATTGCTACTTTATTAGGGTAATATACTAATAAATGGATTGAAAGCAGCTTTGATGATAAGAGGCCTTTGAGTTTCAAGACAACTGATTACTAACCTCTTTAAAGCTGCATCCAAGTCTGGTTCATCCTTGTAGTTAAAAGCTTCATCAAACCGAGCTTATTCTTCAACAGATCAACCTACAAAAAAGGAAAAACAAGTAATTGTTTTTTTTTTTTTTAGTTGACGGGAATGAAAAGTTGCTGGCTTGATAGAACAATCCATATTGTATAAATTGCAAATTGAAAGGTTTACAATCGGTTAAGAAAGAGGACATTACTTTCTTGCTTGAGCCAGCGCTTCCAACCACATAACAGCCATGCAATTTAGCAAGTTGGCCAACAAGCTGACCAACAGCACCTGCCGCCGCAGAAACAAAAACATATTCGCCTTTCTTGGGAGAGCACACCTCGAAGAAACCCGCATAAGCAGTAAAACCGGGCATGCCTGCATGAAAATAATTTCTAGTCTAGTGATTGTTCTGTTCAAAAACAGAGAAATTTATGTGGTCAAAAGATAAGTAAAAGAGCAACGTTATTCGTCTTCACTGGTGTTGCATCACCACACAAACTACCACATGGAAAAGAGTAAAAGAGTATAACCAATAATAATAAATCGCATTTTGTTTTTGAATTTAGTCAAGTGTTATGCCAAAATTCCCTCTGCCTTGGACAGCAAACAAGTTGGTGTTGAGAGCTATAGAACATGAGAATACGACAATACAGCGAAAGATAGGCAATGGCACTTCATTATATATATATATATAGTATATATATATATAATACAGATCCATCAGTAGAGATATCATCATCTAATCAAGAAAGTTGTTTACTTCGGAAGAAGCTAGTACAGTTCGGGAAGGGGTTTTTGTTAATCAAAAAGAAGAATCTACTTCAACCGAGGCACGACCATATGTAACAATACAGATCATACGTGGAAATGGTAGACAATGAGCTTGAGACTAATGACATGATACTAAAAGGGATCTACAAAGCGAGCTGAAAAAACACTGGAAGAAGTGGCTTTGGTTTCTAAATGTAGCCTAATGACCAAGGACCTGACCAGATACAAAAATTAAAGTTTGTACTCGATCATTATGTCTTTTAACATATGCAATTCTCCAAAATATGTATGATTTCAACATGCTTAATTTCTAATAAGAAATGATCCAAAATGAAGAATTAAAAAAAAAAAAAAAAAACTAAATAAAAGTGACCATTTTCTTCTGAAAATAATAATGCCCATGCCATATAATTCGCGTTTCTGCATTCAAATCTTCGAGTCGAAACATAGTATGTGTATTTAAACATAGCTTGGCCATTGGAGAACAAATTCAACACAGAGACACAGTATAAAGAAAAAAAAAAAAAAAGCCTTCAAGGAAATCTGTGAGAAAATTTCCGAGAAAATATGATTCCAAGAAGATTTCCAATACACACATAAGCAAAACTCATGAATGACAAATTTATTCTCATGCCCTAAACAGTGTTTAAGAAATAGTATAGTTAAGTGGAACAACAATAACATCATAATATATTACCAAGAAGGCCAAGATGAAATGAAAGAGGAATGTCATCATCTGGAGTAATTTTTCTCAGCTGTTCAGTTCTGCGAATCAAGCTGTAATCTTCCCATCCGGTGATCCCCGCGACGAAGTCCCCCGGCTTGAAATCTGGATTATCAGAATTTACAACCATCGCCACACCATAACCTTCAAGTGCCTTTCTCAAAAACACACCCCATTACAATTTTCAGTAAGTAAGTATACATATACATATATATTTATCTATATATATATATATTTACAGAATTGTACCTGACCAGGAACAAAAGGGGGTAAGTAAGAGCCATGAAAGTCACGCATACGACCTCTCATATAAGGGTCACAAGAGAGGTACAGATTCTTCACCAATATGGAGTCGTTTTTATTGTTAATTGGAGGGTGAAGCTGAATCTTTTCAGTCTTGATTTCCATGTCGTTTTCCTTTGGAATCCCATCTATGAATTTCTTCAATATCACTTGCTTGTTCTCCACCACCACCACCACTGCTACTTGTGTTTGAGTTTCTGAGTTTTCTGAGTCCATATTTTTTTAAAAAATAATTTTAATGGAGTTGCCAAATGATAAACTTTTTCAGACTTCTTACTCCTATATCTACAAGAGTTTGATCCACTAAATTCGAGAAAGGAAAGAGAGAGAGAGGAAAAAAAAAAAAAAGGTGTCGTTTTCAACTACCGACCTAACTTTACTGATGCACATTCCTACCTAACCCTCGACAAATACTTAAAAAAGAAAAAAAAAAAAAAACCCAAGTTAAATAGAATAATAACTGCCCAGCAAATTATAACCACCATTTGACTCTCTTCCCCTATCTTTCTTTATAAAGTCTAAAACCATAAATTTATATGTTACTTATTGAGTAACTAGTACATAATGCGTTTTTTTTTTTTCTTTTTTTTGTCTTTTGGTAAATACTATTACATAATTCGTTTTATTTTTGGAGTAAATAGCTATTACATAATTCGTTGGTTCTATTCATGGCTGCTTAATTGAGCACGCATTTGGTTGGTTCACGTCCATCAAATTATTTCAATTATTTTTATCTTTTATATAAAAAGTAAATTCAATTTTATTATTTACATATTCAATTCTAATTTAAAAACTAAATTTTATAATTTTATAATTTTTCATTTTAAATTAAAATGAGATATATATTTTTAAAAATTACACAGGAACAAAACAAGATTTTTGTTTATATTTTTCCGAATAATGTCAAGTTTTTATATATTTTAACTCCAATTAAATCATTTCTAACGAAACGTATAATTTTAAAACTCAGCTTAACTCCAATCAAAATGAGGTATCATTCCTTATAATATCATCACTTTTAATCCGTTTGGCTGGTTCACTTGACTTGGAATAGAGTTGAGTTTT
This sequence comes from Ficus microcarpa, assembly GCA_025413485.1. Lineage (NCBI taxonomy): Eukaryota > Viridiplantae > Streptophyta > Magnoliopsida > Rosales > Moraceae > Ficus > Ficus microcarpa. Next base: position 2,657,745 of record CM046377.1, on the reverse strand, counting down.
GAAAATATGTATTCAGTTAAAAATGAATTGTTTCCAATATGTGTTATGTGTGATTTTTTGGTTAAAGATTTAATTGAAAGAGAAAATTTATAAACATTTCTAAAATTCAGAGAGAAAAATATTACAAACTAAAATTTAGAAGATATTTTGTAAGGAGCCCAAAATTTAAAGGGAAAGTGTAATTTATCCTGAACATTATTATGGCAGATCTCTTTCTTTAGTACCAGTGAGCTTTCTTTCTTTTGGTCAATCTTCGAGAGTAGGAAGTGTTGAAAGAGTTTGTCTTGCTCAAATTCCTTTAAACCCAGTAAGCATTTCTTAATCTTAATCTTTTTATTTTATTTTATTTTTTCATTATCTTTAAACCAAAATCATCTTCCGGTCAAAACTCAACTTCTGGTTCAGATCAAAATCTCAAATTAAAAAAAAAAAAAATGCAGTGACTTTGTCCGAAACCCAACTTCCTTTCAAACTCTGCTTTCAGAATTCGACTCACCATCTTTTCTCGTTTTCATTCCCATGCCTCTCCACAAGATTACCGCCATAGAAGCTATACCCACTTGGAGTCGGAGATGAATGTTAAGGATGCAATGGTGGATTAGTTTCATAGAATGCTCCGAACTCGTCCTCTTCCGTCTCTTGTGGCTTTCACTCAATTGCTTCGTAAACTCGTCAAATCCCAAAATTATTCTCTTGTTATTTCTCTGTACAAGCAAATGGTCACGCAAGGAATCAGGCCAAATGATTATACTCTCGACATTGTCCTCAATTGCTTCTGTCATTTGAAGCAAATACCTTCTAGTTTATCTGTCTTCGGAAATTTCATTAAATTTGGTCTTCAACCAAACGTTGTAACCTTGAGTACTCTAACGAAGTTTTTCCTTGTGGGAAAGGTTGCTGAAGCAGAAGATGTTAAGAATTAGGTGCCTCCTAATTTTAAGAACACCAAGAACGAATAATTGCAAAAAGAAATTAAAGGCAAGAGAGACATTAAATTTTTATATAAGTTCGCCCAAATTTGAGACTATGTCCTGTTTTTGCCGCTGTAGATTCTACAATGACGATGATGAAGATTACAGACAAGAGAAATCTCTCACACAAACTCTCAATTGTGTTTCCCAATTTTTCTCAATCTCTCTTAGTGTTTGAAACCCACCCAAGTTGAGTTTTCACCAATACTACTCAACCCTAGCTCCTTTCTCTCTTTAAAAACACGCAAAAAAGGACAAAAACGCGTTTCGCTAAAAATCAGTCATGACCTGGCGCTGCAGTGCCCACAGCCAGCGCTGCAACGCCCAAATACTCCGAGTCTCAGCGCTGCAGCGCAGGAACGTGGCGCTGCTATGAAGCTAACTCCGCTTCAGATTTCTTCGCACTGGCATTGCAGCGCTGACTTGCTGCCTTGGTGGCGCCATGGCACCCATAAATCAGCGCTGCGGCAACCGATCCCCCCAAATTTTTTTTTTGCTAGGTTGATAGATTCATCTGCACACTTACAGAAAAATGCTTTTACAAGATGATTAAGGGAGGTTGCAAGCCTAATGTAGTCACTTGTAACACATTGCTTAATGGTAATTGTAAGATGGGACACAGTGTTGCAGCTATTCAGTTGCTCAAGCAGATGGAAAAACAATATGACATCATGCCTAACCTTGTTTCGTGTAGCATAGTTATTGACGGCCTTTGCAAGGAGGGCCTAGTTGATCGTGCTCTGGAACTCTTCTTGAAAATGACTCGCGAAGGGGTTGCTCCGGATGTTGTCACTTACACCTCCTTGATTCACGGAGTGTGCATGGTAGGCCGTTTAATAGAAGCTGAAAGGTTATTTAATGGAATGGTCGACCGAAATATCTCTCCTGATATACAAACTTTCAATGTCTTAGTTGATGCCTTTTGCAAAGAAGGAATGGTTGAGAAGGCACAAGATATGACTGAAGTTATGATTCAAAGAGGCGTCAAGCCTGATGTTAAAACATATAATTCAATCATTGATGGTTATTGTTTGCGAGGAGAAATTGATGAGGAAGGAAAGGACAATGGTTGTGAAAGTGATGTAACTACTTACAACATTTTGATAAATGGGCATTGTAGGAAAAAGACGATAAACGAGGCTCTCATACTGTTTGAAGAAATGAAATCTAAGGGATGCGACAGTTATCAGTCTTTAGAAGGAAAATGTGAGCTGTGTAGTCCCATATCGCTTGGGAAAGGATATATGTAATGGTTTATAAGAAAGAGACCACCTTCTAATGATATGAGGCCTTTTAGAGTGAGCTTAAGAGTAAAACTTTGAGATCACGAGGCCGAAAGCAGACAATATCATACCAAAGGGAGGTATGGGTCGTTCCAAATGGTAGTAGAACCTATACCCAACCGAAAGAGTGGCCGTTGGGCCCCAAAAGAAGGGGTGATTGCGGCAATCATTAGTTCCTAGAAGGAAAAGTAAGTTATGCAGTCTCAAATTGCTTGGAAATGAATATATATGAAGGTTTATAAATAAAGAAACCACCTCCTAATGATATGAGGCTTTTTGGGGTGAGCCTAAAAGTTGGGCACGAAGCCCAAAGCTTGGGCACGAAGTCCAAAGCAGACAATATCAATATATCATATCAAAGGGAGGCATGAGTTGTTACATCTGATGTTGTTACTTTTAGCTCTCTTTTTGGTGGTCTATGTAAGGTAGGGAGAACTTGGCCTGCTCAAGATATGCTTTACAAGATGCATGCTGTTGGGCAGCCACTAGATATTCAAAAATATGCTATTTTACTTGATGGCTTATGCAAAAATGGAGAGCTCGAAGAGGCAATAACTTTATTTCAACATAGGGAAGAGAAAAAGTTACCGCTCAATATCGTGATCTGCAATACCTTGATTGGAGGCATGTGTAAGGCTGGAAATCTTGTGGAGGCAAAAGCTATCATTTGTGAATTACCATCAAAAGGTTTACAATATAATCTGAGGACGTATAACAGAATGACCGATGGACTTCTTTGTGGAGGCCTTGTAGTTGAAGCTCTAAATTTGCACAGAGAAATGAAAGGTATAAATGATGCGCTCCAGATGAATGCACTTATAATTTAATGATCCGGGGGCTCATTCACAACAATTAGATGTCAAGGGCATTGCAATTTAAGGATGAAATGGGGGCAAAAGGTTTCTCTGGAGACATTTCAACTTGTGAGTTGTTTGTCGATTTGGTTTCCAAGGGTAAATTAGATCTTCCTTGCAGCCAGTGGTAAAAAAAGATTGCATGACTTGTACTTGTTATTCCGCTATGGGATGATTAAGACATTTTCCTGAATGAATATTTGGAATTTGTAGGGTTGAATCCAAACTAAAAAATTTCCCTTTTGTTATGTATTAAATGCATTTGTTTATGTGTGGCCTGTAAAAAAGTTTGTGTTTTGGAAATCAAGGATTGTTTAATGCGTATAAAACTGAAAGCCAAAAGAACAAAATGAAAAAAAAAAAAAAAAAAAAAAAAAAGAATTAGGTCTTATAAAATTTTTCCGTTTTATTCTATCTGTTGGAAAGTTCTCTTTTTGAGTTTCATCGTTTATAATTAATTTAACAATAAAAAGGGGGATTTTTTATTTTATCAAGAAATATATGTTGGAAAGCTGCAAGATTTTAGTTTTTGTTAGGAAGTTTACCATGAATTTGCTGCCTGATTGCATAAACACCTGAAGCTGGGAACATTGATGGTCTAAGAGAGTTTCTAATGAGACCATTGATGATATACAATACATGATATATAAGATGCAAGAATTTTGCCTCCCTGCATAATTTTAAATTTTAAACCCTGTGGCAAGGGTGTTTTTAACTCATTGCTTCTGCTTCATGTGTTCATATGTCTTGTCGAATTTTTTTTTTTCGTTTTTGTTTGGAATGATTTTGATGAATTTGGTTCAGATAGCGATCTGCTATTGGAAATGGAAGAGATACCTCTTTTAGTTTGTTTGGACTTTAAGAGATTTTGTTTTTAACATTGTTGTGGGCGTTTTTATTTCTGGAGTTAATGTCTGTGAGATAATGTTTAAAATTGTGAATTATTAGTGTTTGGTTGAGTTCTGCAAGATTGAAGTTTCCGTCCACTCTCCACTTCCTCTTTTCCCATGTCCTATTTTTTTTATTTGAGTTTTTGCTTTACAAGAAGAAACGAAAACTTTGAGAAAGGAATATGTTAATAAATCTTTCTCATCAATCCTACAGTTCATTTTCCTTTTTTTTTTTTTTTTTTTTTTGTTTTTTTTTTGTTTTTTTGTTTTTTTTGTTTTTTTTTTTTTGTTGTTGTAGTCTATCAACCCAGTTTTAGCGCAGTGAAGAGAATGATGATAAGGATTCCGGTAAGACAGGTAAATGCAGCATTGAACACGATTGCTTAGATGGGCTTTTTGGTTGTCGTTGAGGGAGAAACTGGTTCAGGAAAGACGATTCAATCGACACAGGTTTCCTAACACACCTTTTTTTTTTTCGCCTGTCATTTTTAAGGTGTACGTGTTCCTCATTACTGGGCATTTATTTTTATTTCCAAGCAGTTCTCTCTCTCTCTGTAGAAGCACAGGTTGTTTCAGAGGCTGTTCTCTCGAGTTTACACTACTATCTGCAAAATCTATCTTCTTCTTGCTGAGAGTAAATGTCAGATGTGAGTATTCGGCGTGAGACAATCAGGATGCTGATCTTGAGAAGTATCGGTAACTGAGAATTGCCAATCTGGTTATTTTTTTACTTTATTGGTTATTGAAACTAGGACAGAATCTTTTAAATTTCCAAATCATTTTTGTTTGAGGGTCATTGTGATGGATGAAGCCCCCGAGAGACTACTGAACACGGTTGTTCTTTTTGGGATTTTGTCCAGCTTCATGATTTTAAGCTCATTGTGACGTCTGCTACTCTCAATGCACAAAAATTTTCAAAATTTTCAGAAGGTAATCTTTTCTCTCACAACGTTTGGTCTTCTGGTCATGTTTGGCATCAACTTGTTGAATGTAATTAATTAATTTCTGAATTTGTTGCAGAGAACATTTCCTGTAAATGTATTATACAGCAAAAGTCCTTGACGATCCATATCGCCAGCCCTCCGGGTGACGTCTCATTCTTTTGACCGGCAGAGGTGAAATTGAGGCAGCTTGTTATTCCTTAGCAGAGCTCATGGAACAACTTATCTCATCCTCAAAGAAAGCAGTTCTGAAGCTCGTGATACTCGTATATTTGCAGCTTCCCGCTTGACTTGCAAGCGAAAATATTTGAAAAGACTGAAGATGGAGCGCGCAAGTGTATCGTGGCCGCCAACATTGCTGAGACGTCTTTGACTGTGGATGGAATACTTTGTTATTGACACAGGATACGGCAAAATGAAGGAGTACAATCCTAAAATGGATATGGCCACTTTGGTTTGACACTTTCTTGTTATATAGATTTGTATTTTTTTTTTCAATTAAAAGTAGTCTTCTTTTTCAGTTTATTGTAAACTTTCGTAATATTTATCTGCGTTTGTTAATTGATGGTCCAGTCGTTCTGTGTTTTACGTAATATATTTGACATTTATGACTATATATAACACAGCTACTTGAAGGTATATTTGTATCGATAATATATACACATATACATAAATGACATTTAAAAAATAATTTTTGGGGATAAATCTTCAAGTTGCTTTTTGAAGTAAAATGCCGATAATTCAAATAATTTCTGTATTATTTTTTGTTTTAAGAAATTCAAATTTCTTTTTATCATGTGTCACTGTTTTTTTAGTGACGTAATTTATTTTGCATTATGGTTGAGTTTCTAATTTTTGCAATTTTTAAATTTTGAGTTAGTCTGAGTAGGTTTTATATTATTTTACTTTTATTTATTTATTTTTTTATATCTTTATGATACAATTCTTAATTTACCTAAAGGGTCATTCTATTCTATTTACAATATATCTGATCTTAACCCTTTTTCACGTGATTGTGTTTGTTATTAGTTCTCCTATTTTCGATAGAATTAACGTTAAAAGACTAGTATCAACAAATCCTGATTACCTGTTTGCCTTCACGAATAATAGTTTCCAATATAAGTCTCCCGTTTAGTTGTCAATTTTTCTCTTTAGGTGTCGTTTTTTATTTGCTTTACTTTGCTGCTGTTTATTTTCCCCGAGTGATTTTTGTTGAAACTCTTGATGTGTTTTGTTTAATTTCATCATGTTTAGCTTTCATTTTTCTCTTAGTTAGATGTCGTTTTTTTTTTTTGACGTTGTTTATTTCTGCCCAAGAGAATTTTAATGAAACTATTTTTGTGTGTTTTTCACTTTAGTCTGTCTCGGTTACATGTACTACTCTGTTTTGCTGAAGTAGTCCATCTTTATATTTGTATTTTGCTATTTTACTTCTCACTTTGTATAGAATTGTAATATTCGAAATTTTTCCATGTACATTTTCCTTTTAAGGAATTATTTTCACTTTATGAAAATTTTCGTGAAAAAGCTCGGTTTAGGGTTTTTGGAAAGATTTGTGAGTTTAATGGGTCGAGAAGACTCAAAATGGATTTCTAAACTCGGAAACGGACTTTTCAAGTCGAAAGGATCGAAACGGTGCAAAATTTTACGAAAGTCAACTTTGACCGAAAAAGTCAAAGTTTGACCGGTAAAAAGTCAAATGGTTGACTTTTTGAGATTTTTTAAGTACGGAGCGGGATGAGTTCCGAGATGATGTTTTTTGAACTAGTTAGCAAGAATAAGCCTTAAAACGTCCCTAAAAAATCAAGCACACCGAGTTAGAATTTAAGGGCAAAAAGAGTTCGGAAAAATTTGAGAGAAATATTTTTTGATCCAAAATTCACACAGATAAATCTTGTACTTCAATATGAGGTAAAAATATTGTGCTTTGAAGAACCACAATATTAAAATTATCTATGTAGCACAGAGGAGAAGAAAAATGAGCTGTGGAGAAGCAAAAATGCCAAACAAAGCCTAGACAAGGATTGACATGTGCCATACCTAAGATGTCACTCTCCACTAGCCTAAAGCTAGGCCATGTGAAGTTGCCCTCCACCCCCTTATTCGGCTGCACAAGAAGAAAAAAAAAAAAAAAAGAAACCAAGGAGTAAAACAAGAAAAAAAGCCACTTTTAGGGCTATCCCATCAACCACTTACACCTTCCCTTTTGCCTATTATCTCTCCTCCCATTCTCTATGCATTTAATGCAAAATTTTCAGCCAATATCTCACCCAAAGGTCCGGCTGCAGCAAGGAGAAAAAAAAAAAAAAAAAAGAGACAAAGCCTTAAATCAAGGCAAGCAACCAACCACCCTTGTCTAATCAAAACCCTTCCATTCTCCCTTTTCTTTTTCATTGTAAAAGTGAAGCCAACTCTTGGTTTTTCTTCAAGAGGGTTCGGCAGCTAAGGGAGGAGAGAGAGAGAGAGAGAGAGAGAGAGAGAGAGAGATTCAAGAAAATTTCTTGGGATTTTGTTCCTTGGGAGTTCGGTTGTGCAAGAGTGGTGAGCAAAGGAAGTTTGTGAAAATTTTTGTGAGATCTTCCTAGTGTGGCCGACCAAGAGAAGGGGGAGAAAAGGTGAGTGAATCTTGAAATCTTTCTTGGGGGTTTTGCTCTTGAAGTTCGGCCTTGGAAGGTGCAAGAAAGAGCCAACATTTTTTTTTTGAATCCCCATTTCTTCTAGGTGTGGCCGTGAGCTTAGAAGCAAGGAGGAGAAGAAGGAAAAATTTGGTGCAACCAAACTAGCTTTGGCTCTAGGTAATTTCTCAAACCCTAAACCTCTAATTTTAAGCTTAACTCCAAGTTTAATTTGAAGTTCGATCGGGTTGTAAGGACGTAAGTCCAACTTCTTTTTTATGCCCTAAATTTCGGTGTATGCTTGATTTGCTAGAACTAGGGTGTTTGGCTTTAAAATCTTGCTTGATTTGTGTTGATTTTTGTATGAATTTCATGCTAGAAAAACTTAGGTTGTGTGTCCCCATTTTGTGGTCGAAATCTACCCTAGGCAGCCAAGAAAAATGCATGCTAGTTTAGGGCTTAAATTGTGATGCTTGTATGGATGTATGCAAGGCTAGAACCAAAGCAATCCTAGGATTTTGTTTTTAATTTGTGGGTTACATGGACTGGTTAAAACGGTTTTTGGGCTTAAAGGGACATTAGAAAACGTTGTGTGTTTGAATCGTAGGCTCCTGAAGTGGTCGGTCGAGTTAGATTCGCGAAATAGGACGCAAACCGAAAGTAAACCCCGAAACTGTCCAGATTCGGATTAAGATCTGACCAGTTTTGGAAAAGTGGAATTTTAAGGCCTCTAGAGGCCGAATGGGTTAAAACTCGAAACACGAAAGTTTCTCAGAATAATTGTTTCTAGAGGACTTCGTGGACGGAATATCAAAATAAGGCTCAAACGGCCTTCATTTTTAGCGAAAACCGTGGCTGATCCCTGGGCCCAGATTCACCCAGATTTTTCAGAATCAGCCGTTTTCAAATGAAAACTGGTTCAATACAGGCAGAATTAGATTTTTTATAAAATACAAAAGTTTTAGCATTTTTCGAGAGCTACAACTTTCGTGAAAAAAAGTTTTTCAAATTCTTGACAGATTTTTTAAACTGGGCACGTTTTATGAGAGGTGTGCAAGGATTCCGAAAATTCATTCACCAAAGTATTACAAAATATTTTCAAAAAATTGTAAAGTGTTCTAAACCGTTATTTTAACTGCGAAAACTGTTCTAAAGGCAGTATTCGACCTTAAACGACATTTACAAAGAATTATTTCAAAGATCAGAAGTTTATAAAGGGTTTTAAGGATTTTTAAGAAAAATGTGGTAAAAGTGTAAAATGAAGAAAAATGTGATTTTAAGTTAAGAAAATGAAGTTAAGTTAAGAAAATAGATTTTCAAGATAAAAATGGTAATCAAGCCGATTACGGGCCATAGTCGGGAATAGGAACCGAGTTATCGGGCTTAGGCCCAAAGGGCCCAGAATTGACAAGGGTTCACCAGTAGTTGATCAATTGTCAACTTTGGTTGACCCACAACAAGAAAGAGGTAACCTTAAGGGTTATCTAACGTAACCCTAAGGAATACCATAAGTTTAATGGGCCAAGCAAAATGGGTCAAAGCCATTGATCCAATATGCTATAATAGAATGGTAAGCCCAAGGTATTAAAGAGTAATCTAATAGAAGATCAAGGAGATAATTAAGAGATTATTCAACGTAGCCTCTTAAGGGATTAATCAAGTTCAAATTAATCCCCAGCAGTAAAAGGCTAATTTTGGACAAGTCAGTTATCTGACGGGGACATACAACTAGGTTATAGTAGGTATGTTGGTTAGGGTACCAACATTCTACAATCAAGAAACAGAACCTCACCAATGTCCTTTCTCAAGCAGGAGAGTACTTGTAGCTGTACGTCAAGGCAGGACAGCGAGAGTGAGAACTTTTAGCAGGAAAAGAGTTAAGTACAACTCCGCCTACAGCATAGGCTCTAGTTGATGCTTACTAAAGTAAGATTAGATGAATGCTAAGGGTGTATGAAATTGTATGCTATGCGATGATGTGCTATGCGATGATGTGTTATAAGTTAATTGCCATGCTATAAGTATTAGTATGCCATGTTATATGATGATGTATAGAAAACATGATTAAGCATGATTTAGATGTTCAGCATGAGTTAGAATTATGTAACATCACGAATGCATGCTCACTAATTCCTACAAGATAAATGAACTCAAGATTGAGTTAAGAAAAGATAAGAAAAGATAAGAAGGCAGGTGAGCATGCCGGTGTAGTACCACCCGTCCGAGGTCGGGTAGAACTATGGTTTGAGTTGCACAGGGCTGGCCGCCCCAACCACTCCATAATTGCGCGCTGGGTACGAACACCAAAGGTAAGGGCCCTAAAAGAATGATAAGCAAAGAAAGTAAATACGAGCATAACTGGACCATGCATGTTTAGGCATTGTTAGTTCATGCTATTATGAACGATGTTATGTGATTATGAATGGCTATGTATGTTAAGTTAGAAATGTATTTCGATATGGTTTTAAGTAAGTCGCGGACGAGACAGTTGTACTTGCTGAGCGAAAGCTCACTGTCTTACGTCTGTGCTGTAGGTAAGCAGCCTGTCAGCAATGCTTGATGCAAGGTGGCGGAGCGTGGCGAGGCGAGCTGTGAAATCGTGGGACTTTATGCCGCTACGCGTTTTGACCTTTTTGAGTTTTTATAATTATGTAATGATATTTTATCCAGACACCTTTTTGAAGAACACGTTTTAATTCGTGTATAAAAAAAAAAAAATTTCCGCTGTGTTTTGAGCTAATTTATAAGCTTGTAAGTAAGTAAGTCAGCAGTGTAACGGCCTGTGCAAGGCGAGTCGTTACAAGAATAACTTAGTTTTACTTGTAAATGTACAGAGGGATATGGAGCTAGAAGAGAAAAGGAGATGTATTTTTTCACTAAAAACAAGCTCAAGTGTGAAAAATGGAAGTCATCCTACTCGTCAAGCTCGTGATGGATTTTGAAGCGCTAGTACTCGCAAGATAGCCATAAAAGATGACAATGGACATGAGATCGGGCACAAGATGTTGCTAAATTATCGTATCAATGCTGATAAGAAACAAAACACCGACTATTCCATCAAACTCTAAGAAGGTATTAATTCTATACAATTTAAAATTAGACCAAATTGTTTTAATATTACTAACGAACTTTTTGTTTCATTTTACAGATGGATGGATATGTTTTATGCACGATATATACCAAAGACATTAAACAAGAGGTTCAAATTAATGAAGAACTGGAGGAGCCTCGTCAGAACATGGAGCGGGAACCACAACCGAATCAATGTACCGCTAATCTAGCATCGCAGACCAGTCTCGATTGTCTTCAACAGCAATATCCTGGCTATGCCAATCAAAACGTGCATCTTCATCAAAATGTTGACTCTCACTATGCCACTGGAGATGAAGTATTCGACCTAATAATGGAGGAGATAGCCAAAAGTGGATCGGATGTGCAAGTACCAGAGTATGAGCCTGATTTTCAACCTGTTGACAATACCGTTGCTTGTCTTCACCAACAAAACTTGTCATTGCAAGTATCACAGAGCCGTCCTAACTGTCTTCATCAACAAGATCCCGCTTATGAGTCTGTAAGTGTACAAGATGTCGCATTCGAGAATCAATACATGGAGCTATCTGCCGTTATTGAAGATGGATTATTAGCTGCCGAGGTGTTAGATAGAACAGAAGGATTGTATACGGAATTATTGATGGAGGATTAACCTGATATTCAACATATTGATGATGATGATGTTCGTGATGAAGGAGACTTGGGGCAAAATGCTATTCAACTGGAGTTTTAGCAATAGTTAAAAAGAACTTAAAAGTCAGTGGTTGTAATGTGTACAAGTTCAATATGGGAAGCTTAGGCTCAAGATCATTCACTCTTTTCCCTTGCTTGGAGTTTTTCCCGATGATTTCAGGTTTTATCCTTGCAAGGTTTTTACGAGGCATCCTTCACTAAGGATAAGTCAATAGATCTTGTGGTTATCCATCCCATGATTTATTTAGAATGTTTGTCTAATTAATTACTTTTTTTAGAGACAGATTTTGCTTATTTGTAATTATAGAAACCAACATCATATTAGTTACAGGGACAAATTATGATAAGGAACCAAAAGTTACGGACCCAAGTACTGTGCAGATATACATAAAAAATATAGCGCACGCACGCAAATGTGCATTGTACCGGTTCTATTTTGTGGTGTTGTTTGTTGATATGCAGATTAAAAGTATAACCAATGGGTGTTTGGTGGTTTGTAGATTAAAAGTATAACCAATGGGTACATGAATCTCTTGTGGATATATATATATATATATATATATATATATTTTAATCTGCAATGATTTGTGGACAATTTTCGTTCAAATTGGACTATATTCGACATGAAGACATTTTCTATGTCGTTTGGATAGGAATAGAGTTCCATTTTACATTTTTTTTTTTCTGTTGCTGAGATTGCAATCTGTTTGTTGCATCTGTTGATGTTTGTGAGAAATAATAGTATCGCCTTATGTTCTGCTCTCTGTTTTGCGAAAGGGATGTAAAATTGATGAGGATGCTATTGGACATCAAGGACAACTCAGTGTTAGCATTGACCACAACAGGTTTTGTTCTTGTTTTTGTTTTTATTTTCATTTTTATTTTTATTTTTTTGCTCTGATTAAAGACAAGTGATTTTATTATTATTATTTTTTTATATGTATAGTTTTTTTTTTTTTTTTAATCTGATTGAAGGCAACGGATTAGAATGGCTAGTAAAATCAAGTAGTTGGAGCGTGCTAAAAGCAGAATGTTGCATTGATTTTACTCTTTACAAGCAATCTTATATCATGTTTGTGATTGGCATTGTGACTAGAAAAGAATGTTGGCCACAACATGATGAGCCATAGCTCTCTAGAATTGTTTCTCGTGAACCTGATTTGTTAATGAAATATTATTATTATTATTATTATTTTCCTGTTAGAATACGTAAAATAAGTAAGAATTAATATTGGGCAAATCCGCTATTGAATTTGACTTGTCTTGATCAAACTGATAAAACCAACGAGAGTTTCCAAGATGTGGTGAATCTCTTTTATTCTAGGATGAGATGTATCAGCGGAATGAAATTGATAAACTTGTTCATTGATCTCAACCCAACTGCAGCCAGGGGTTTTGTATGCATTCCTTTCTTTCAACATCTTCCTCACCTTTCTAACCTCTTCCCAATTCCCCATTTCTCCATATATGTTCGCCAACATACTTGCATAACCCCCATTATGCGGATCTATCTCCATTAATTTCTGCAACGCCAATTCTGCTAAATCGGTCTGGCGATGGATCTTGCATCCGTTTAGCAGAGACCCCCACACGGCCTCGTCAGGTTCCATTTCCATTCCCTTGACCACCTCCATGGCTTTGTCGAACTGGCCTGCTCGACCGAGAAGGTCTATCATGCAGCCGTAGTGTTGAATCTCAGGCTTGATCTCGTATACCTTGGTCATCAAATCGAAATAAGCAATGCCTTCTTCAACCAATCCTCCATGAGTACATGCGTTAAATAGGCCGACAAAAGTTATCTTGTCGGGTTTTACATCATCTTTAGATGCTATCATCTCCTCGAAAACCATGATTGCATTTTTGCTTTTCCCATGGAGTGCATAGCAGTTGATCATGGAATTCCAAGAAGTCAACTCTTTTCGCAGGGTCATGTCGAAAACCCGCCTCGCTTCTTTCAAGCTGCCACATTTCCCGTACATATCCACCAACGCGTTGGAGATAAAGGAATCTGGCACTAGCCCATTTCTACAAGCATAACCATGTATCCACTTACCAAGCTGGAGCATACCGCCGTGCCCACAAGCCGAAAGTGCAGACGCGACAGTGACATGATTTGGTCTAATACGACTATCCCGCAAAAAAGAGTTCATCAGTCTTTTGAACAGCGAAACCGACAGCGAGAACAGCCCATTCTGTGCACAACCCGCGATTATTGCATTCCACGACGGCACATCTCGGTCCGGCATGCTCTCAAACAAAACCATAGCGTTCTCCACATCCCCAAGCCTAATGTACCCAGAGACCATAGCAGTCCAAGTCACAACAGTTCTTTCAGGCATTTCGTCAAACACCTTCCGAGCATCCTGGACGCCACGAGACCACCTCGCGTAACAGTCAACAAGCGCCGTTTGCACAACTGGGTTATCATCGAAACCGGTTTTGACGACGTGGGCATGCACGGAACCCCAGGCATGAGGCTCCATAACTTCGGGAACAGATTTGAGGACTTGGGGAAAGACAAAGTGGTTGGGACGAGAAGAAGAGTCAGAGGGAGTTCCGAGGTGGAGCATGTGGCGGAAGAGGAGGAGAGAGGAGAGGTGGAGGCGGTGGGACGTGTAGGCGGTGATGAGGGCGGCGAAGGCATGGACGTTGGGAGAGGAGAGGCGGTCGAAGAGGAGGCGGGCGTAGGGGAGGTTGGAGAGAGTTGTGGCGGCGAAGCGGAGGAGCTTGAAGGCGGAGACTTGGGTTTGGGAGTGGCCGAGAGTGATGGACAAAGCTTGCACCTGCTTCAGGTGGTTTAGGTGCTTGCATTCCGATAGCTTTTCCAAGAACACTAGTTGTTTTTGTTCTGCTATGCTCCATTGGGGACACAGCATTGTCTTTTCAAATTCTGTTGTCTCTCTCTCATTCCAGCCACTCATTTACGCTCTTTAAAAATACAAAATAAAAAAAATGAGAAAGTACGTGATATAGCTTTATTTATATACCCCATGAAAAGAGTTTATTTTTAAACTGGTAATATGTAATCGAACGGCTAAAATATTATTTATGTGTACTAATTATAATGCACATTATTTCTTATTAGTATAGAATAATAAATTAAAAATAATAAAAAAAGAACTTTTAAAAAACCAACTTTTGGCCGGTGTTAGGCGTTGCCCTCCTTGACGCCAGCGATGAGCCCACCCCAATGATGTCGGCCACGGACCCCCCTCCCCCAATCAAATCTGCACCCCCCACCCCAGACGCAAATGAAGAGGTCCCTCCCCGACACTCGTGATGAGCCCACCTGTTAGCCCCCCTGATGCCGCCGATGGAACCTCCCTCCCCGCGTCAACCCGCTAACCACCCCCCCCCAAATGCCAGATCTGCGCGCCTTCCCCCTTGGACGTAGACGAAGTGTGATGCCCTAGTAATTCATAAACTTGATTAATGAATTATTATTATAGATTTTCTTCATTAATAAGCTTTTAATGAATTATTTTGATGAATATCAAATTTCAAGATCATGACTGATAATACATGTATCATTGGTATGATGATGTCGATAATTTAACAATGTTGAGTTTCTCTATTTAAATGAGAAATTTTAAATACATAAAATATGAGATGAACGACATAAAAATTTATACGAAAAATTAATTATGTCGTATTAGAGGGATAACGATAATTTTTCGGAAGGACTCCGATTTTTTATTAGTAGGTCGATTTAATGATCTTAATATTTATTTTGATCATATTAATAGTCAAGCTTTGAGAGCATGATTGGGAATTAATGTGTTACATGGATAGAAAATGAATTATTAGTATTTACTCTTAGGAAATCCAAAGGTGGAAGATTTATCAAAAATTATGCTTGATTTGAAAGCAATAGTGTAGATTTGATGTTAGAGAATCCTAGGCAAATCAATGACCAAACCTTGGATAATAAGTGACCAATGAGAACTTAGAGTGAGGATTGGTGTGATGGAAAATCCAATGGATGAGAATAAAGATGACAACTTTGGATCAAGGGTGGAAATTGAAAGAAAGAAAAAAAAATGGGAAGCCAAGGGGAGATCCGGATTTTTGGTTCAAGAAATAAGAAGAAATTGAACAAATGAGTGAAAGGGAAAGTAGTGCATGCATGCAACCACACGTAAGAGAAGGCATAGTTTATTTTGGTAAGTTGACCCAAGAAAGAGACAAGTGAAAGTGACCTCTTGTCTCCACCTTGTTGAACAAAAATTTTCACTCCAAACCTTCCCAAAAGTGCCGGCCATTGAAGGGCTGATTCAGCCAAATATTTTTCAAATTTCATCCCTCAAAAGACAGCTCTTTCAAGGTCAAAGTTGGATAAGCACAAACCCCTAACACCACATTTTCTTTCTCACACATATCAAACTCAAAAACCCTAGCTTCTCTAACCACCACCAAGCTCTAAGCAAAACCAAAAACCACCAACACTACTCTCCACCTCCAACACACCTCTAGCACCCTCATCCTTCCATTTTCAAGCTCTAAGGAACCCCGTCACCAAGATCGAAGAAGTGTGAGACGGAGTTAGAGGATGTTTTACTAGAGGTAATCTAGTGGCATTCTACGTGTTTTAGTCATTTTTGGAGAACTAAAGCATGATGTTTAGTTATGATCTTAATATTAGACTTTTCTTACCTAGGAAAAAGTTTTGAGAAGTACTTGGGAGATTCGAGATCTTAAAGGATTCCCGAAGCATTTCGGTAAGATTTATGAACTTTGTTGAAGGTTGTAGTTGTTATGGCGATATAGCATGCATTAGAAACTTTGGTATGAAAAATAAATTATATATTAAGATTCTAAAGATGATAATATTCATTTTAGGCTTTGGAATCACTTGATTTGCCCTTATATGTCTAAAGTTATGTGCCTTTGAAATTATGACACAAAACTAGAGAAAAAAATGAACCTTTGGGACACAGACCAGCCACAGGTTTATTATACTCCGACCTTTTTAAGCTCAAAATTTTGGATTATAAGTT
Organism: Ficus microcarpa; assembly: GCA_025413485.1. NCBI lineage: Eukaryota > Viridiplantae > Streptophyta > Magnoliopsida > Rosales > Moraceae > Ficus > Ficus microcarpa. The sequence continues at coordinate 2,641,450 of CM046377.1, read as the reverse complement.
AAAGAACTAAAAAATAGATTCTTTGAGCTTTCCAACAAGGTATCATACGCCTTGAATGGATAAATGTGCAATTTTTGATGAATTTTACAAGTTTGGGCTACAAACCGAAAATCTTTGCTGGAACCCCTGTACTAGCCACGGGTTTTGTAGACTTTGAGTTAGTAAACCATAACTTTTTATAAAATTGTTTTTATCATATAAAATAGACATTATAAGCTTTCCAATGACATATCTTTTATCTTATTTGGACTTGTAAGTAAATTGTTATGGATTTTCTAATCTTACCTATGAATCTGGACTTGTGGTACAAACGTGAGACCAACAGTGACAAAACCTAAGTTTATGGTATGAAATGCTTAAGTACTAAAGGAAAATAACTTTACCACTGTAAAGTAGATATCTTAAGCTTAAAAATGAGATATCATGTGTTTAAAACGGATATGTACATGAATTTTAATAAATCCCTTAAGATTGTATTGAAATCTGGAAATCCGAGATTTTACTATAAGACACTTAGGAAAACATCCACATTAATGTTTGAAATGTTTGAAATTTTGGAAAACAAATTATAAAGACAGAAACTATATGTTTCAAGTTTTTCAACAAGTCATCAAGTATCTAAAACAGAATTATATTCGAAATCAAATAAATCTTACAAGTTTAAATCCTACACCGATAAAACGATTAAACATTAAAATGTGACATAAGGGTAAGTCATAACATATGAATATATTTAGTTATGAAATGAGTTGGTTTTAAGTGTATGATCTAATGATTTGAAAAACCTTAATTTTATAAAGTTGAATCACAAGTTTTAATAGGCTAAGATAAAATACACTAGAGGGTTACTGGGCCTATACCATGAGATTACCTGGCCCAACTAAATGAACATAACTAAGGGGATTGGACTAGCCCAATAATAAAAGAGAGGTATACTCTTAGGTGACTCCTTATCACCTTGATTGATTGATTGATTAATTAATTAATAACTAAATGTAATTTAATAAAGGAATTAATTAATTAACTGATTATTAATTAATTAATTAATTAATTATAAGAGTTAATATATGATAATCAAGATTATTATGTTAAATAATTACATAATTATAATACATGATTAATTATAAATTAATTAATCATTAATCATTAATCATTGATATAATCATCAAAATAATTAGGGATGATTAACTAGAGATTAATCAAACATTAGTCATTAGATTAATTACATTATCAATTATTAATATTAGAATTAATAATTAATAATTAGTACATGAGATATAATATTTAAATAACATAATTAAATTATTAACAAGATAATAAGTCAATTACAATTATATAATTTAATTATAATTACTTAATTAAATAAAGTAATAATTAACTATTACTTAATTAAGTAGTTAATCAATTAATTAATCAATTGAGTATTAATTAATAAAAAGAATTAATTAAATTAAATTAATTAAATAATAATAGAAAATTATTTTAACATTTAATAATTAATAAGAATTAATTATTGAGGTTAATTATGATATAAGTAAATTAAATTCACTATAATTTATTAAATAATTGAATAATTGAATAAAGTAATATAATTATGATTCTATCTAATAATGAGTATTGTTAAATCAGGATAATTTCTCAAATTTACACAATAGGAGATACAACTCCGGAAGTTTAAGTACATAAGACAAGTTAGTACAAACCTCACCTACAACACGAAACAAAATGTTTTCTTTGATGATGCTCCACGTTTGCTATGACTTGATCTGATGATGTGATGAGTATATAAATTATACGTATTGCTTTGATTAAGTATTTGATGTGCATAAATTCTCTTGCATTGATATGATTGACATGTCTCACATATATGTATGCCGTAATGATAGATGCATAGTAACATGTAAATCTACACATTGTCACAAAAAATAAGAATGAGACTTATGAAAGATAGGATTAAGTGTCGTACCAACCTCCAATTAGTGAGAGGAAATGATAAGAACGAAAGTTATAAGATATGACCTTAGAGGTTGTTAGAGGGTCGCTCCCCTAACTCCCCATTGATTGCGCGCACATGGGTACGACATAGGGGCCCTGAAGTAGACAAGACATGTATATAATAAAGCATAAATGAACACACATGATCACATACACCTTCGAACATTCTTGATGTTACGTGTGATGATATGACTTTATAAAATGTTTTGTGCGATATTGTTTGTACTTGTTGAGCGAAAGCTCATATGTATGTGTGTACGTGCTGTAGGTAACGCGGGTAAGCAGCCAATTATTTAGATGTTCTTATGGACAGACGAAACTGTGCGGAGGCGGTGAAGGAAGGGAGTGAGATACCACCACGAATTTAATTTCTGCATTTAGACTTTCTAAATTATTTTGTGACGACTATATTTATGGTTATGTTCCAATGTTTTGGTACTACTAAATTAGTATGAGTACCTTACGAGAAAAAAACTTTAGACTCTTTCGTTTTAATCAACATGAAGTATTAGCTTTTTAATTATTATTTAAATATGAATTTGAATGGGGTAATTATTTGCTAGAGGTTTTTAATTTTCTCGGTTAAAAATTTTTAATAATTCTAACGTTTGTAATATGAATATGATTAAAATTTTTTTTTTATGTACTTTTTTTATAACCGAATATAAATAAGTGTTAAGACTAAATTAAATAAGAATAAGTAAGCTAGTTAACGATCCGAAAAGTCGAGTCGTTACACGAAGACCCCCCTCCCTCATGACGCCGGCGACAAGCTCCCCCCCACCCAAACAGATTTGCACGCCTCCCCTAGCCCAAGCTAGATCCGTGCCCCTCCCCTTGTCGGCCGTTAGCCCAAAAACCGACGAGACCCCCCCCCCCCCCGGGCTATGCCGTTAACTATAAATGATGTTAGTGTTTTTTTTTTTTTTGGATACTATCTTTTTTTTTTAATTTATTAGTCTATACTAATACGAGGTAAAATGCATATAATTATCATACACAAATAACATTTCAGTTGTTCGATTATGTTTTAGCGGTTTAAAATATAAATGAGACTATACTGTAGCTTCTCCTCGAAAAAATAAGTGTTTTTTTTAAGAGAAAGAAAAACCCAAACAATTCTATTCAGTCTAAAAACCACTTGCCAAGCCACTGGGTTAGCCTAGTTAGTGAGGGAATGGGGGTTAGCCTAGTTAGTGAGGGAATGGGAGTTAACGGTTAGGTCCCGTAAGTTCAAGATTCGATATTTGACAAGTATAAAAAAATATGTAGATTAGATTAATTTAAAAGGGGAGTGTTGGATGCTTATCAAAAAAAAAAAAAAAAAAACCACTTGCCAGTTTTACCATGTCAATATTAAAAGCACCCCTGGAATTATAAAATCAATATAACAAAATACTTATTCTTATTTCAGATTTCATTTTCATTTCAAATTTCATTTCCCTCATTTTCAATATTTGGAATTTCACTAATTCCCCATATTTTATTGATTGCTCTCTCTCTTTTCTCTCTCTCTTTTTTTTTTTTATTAAATTTTTAACAATGTAAAAATATTATTACAATAATCTTTTTTATTATTATTTTTTATTTTATAAAATCTATAAGTGAACATCACTTTTTAATTAAAATTACTTATGAATTCCATATAAAAGTTAACAAAAATGACTATTGTAGTAATATTTTAATAGTTTATGATCATTTAAGCTCAAAAAAAAAAAAAAAAAAAGAATGAGGGACCAAAATTGTAAAAACTTAAAAATTTAGAGACTAAATGAGTAACTTACTCCATTTGTTTCTCTCTTTTAGATTTTTCCTTCGTTTATTCACTGCTTTCATTTTCTTTACAGTTGATATAGGAATGTGACCATTCTCTCTCTCTCTCTCTCTCTCTCTCTCTCTAATTAAGTAGACAAACAAACAAACCACGTTCGATTTAGATTTTGTTTACGGTCCATGTAATTTGACGCAAATAGGCAGTGGAGATGGAATTTTTAAAACTCTCATTGGTATGGATAATTGGCAACCTACAGTCAAACGACAATGTAACAAGTATCACTTGACAAAGAAAAACGACAGGTCGCCCAATATTTCAGTAAACGACACATAGTGGAGCTAAACGCCAAGGACAGTCAGAGGCGATGCCCCTGCCAACTTGATTATACATGACACAACACAATCATATAAGCAAATACATAAGGCATAAATCTGAAATCCTAATCTTAGATTTGAAAAAAAAAAAAAAAAACTCTTATGAGTAAACTGCACAAACTTGTCGCTTATTTATGTAAATCCGATATCGTCCCACTTATAAATATTTTCAAGATACTCGAAACATCATTTAGTAAGAACATACTTCTTGAGACCAGGAATGTGATTATAAATAATGTAGTCTTCCCAATCAATTGAAGCAGGATCAAAATTAAATGCCTCCGTTCTTTTTACATTATAAATCTCCGTAGCCTTTTGTCGTAGCCTCTCTGAGTTTATGTCGTCAAACCTACAATTTTGTTTTTCAAGGAATTAGATGTAGACATAAATTATAAAACATCTATGTCCTTATATTTAGGGTCGTTCCCAATTTAGTACTTCCCAAATTTTTTTTTTTTTTTGGAATAAAGCTCGCTTTATTAAGCAATAGCTTCAATAGAAACAGCATTAGAGACTACAGCGAGAGTCTCACTAATTCTTACATTGATACAATTAGAATTAAAACCAAATCTGGCTAAAAGATGAGCAACATGATTAGCACTCCGACGTATATGGTGAATACCTGTACTCTGCAATTGGGCACACAAAAGTTTAACTTCCTCCAAAATCGGACCTTCCATAGAAAGCTCCCGATCATCCACCACAGCTAAAGCGACATTAATAGCATCAGTTTCAACCTCAAGGTTAAAACACTCTATTTCCTTAGCAAATCTCAAACCTTCCCGAAGTGCTATACACTCAGCAACAAAAGGAGAGAAGGACCCCTCTACTGATTTTGCCATGGCACCTAAAATAGACTCCTTTGTATCACGGATAGCAGCTCCTAAATTTTTAAAACTCTCATTTTCTCTCTCACATAAATTTTGAATTTGTCCCACTTAATCTCTTGTATTAAAACTTTTATTAAAAAAAAAAAAAGGAGAATCAGTCTCACTGAATTCAGTCTGTTAAAATTAATGTTAAAAACAAATAGAAAAGATCATAATACTGGACTTAATTCACTTTTTTCTATTTGTTTTTAGCTAAAATTATAATGGAAGGTTAAGTAGGGGCTAATTCAAAATTAAGTGGGCAGAGTGAGAATTTTTAAAGTTCAGGAGATAAAATGAAAATTATATTAAAATTTAAGAGCTATAGACTAGAATAATCCGATAAAAAACTAAAGAAATCGGAAAAAAAAAAAAAAAACATGTATCATTATTTACATGCCTTTAAATAGTCCATATGGTTTGTAAAGCTCTGCCCAACGCATTACCATCTTTTTTTGCCGCTTGTTGGCAGTGTACACATCTTCAAAATAATGGAATACGCCAGATCCACAAGCTGCAATGTCTGCATTCCAAAATAGGACTCACAAAAATAAAAGTTAATGCAAAAAGAGAAATGGAACAAATTTTCTACAATAACTTAAGTATTTATCTAGTCAACTTACTATTTACTCTAAGTATTTTAAAACCTACTATTTACTTTAATTATTTATTGAAAACTGCTCAAATCAATAATGGATCTATATTATTGAGAAGAGTATGTTCCCAATATTTAACTTTCAAAATTCTGAAATTTTCCCTAAAAACTAATTAGAATATTTCACCCTTCATTATTACCTATAGTGCCTTTAAAAAATAGGGGGAAAAAAGGAGAGAAAAGAATATATAATGACGAAGGTAGAATATAGAACGAACCTTCAAAGGTAGAACGTACATTCGGAAGCTTGCCATGGTCATGAGGAAATACATCTTGCCAACTCTTATGGGCCTTCCATTTTTGCTCATAAGTGGCTTCTTAGCAAAATGTTGGAACATTAAGTCAAGTGTTTTAGCCAAAATTAAAGGATTCCTTAGGGAGGATCCCACGTGATAAATGATGATAGATGAATCTAATTGGTTTATATGAGCACGGGTTATCAGAGCCACAATTATTGTATTCACCACCATGGTAACTGGTATTTTCACCGTTATTAAAAAAATAATAAAAAATAATTTAAAATAATATAATATCCGTGTGTGTACTTACTGATTTTTATCACAATTGATTAAAAAAAAAAAACTATATAATATCCATATGTGCGTGTGTGCATATATATCAAACATGTAGATTATGAATATTGATATTTGTTTTACATTTATTTTATTTTAGATATAACATTCATTAATACACCTTATTAGTATGGATTCTATTGGAACATGCTGCATGGAACAATTGACAACTTACTTCAAACCTTCAATCCAACCGGGAAAGGGGTCCTTGATAGTGCTTGTAATCATTGTGGGTCTTATGATGACAGTGGAACCTTCAAGACAATCGGGAAAGGGGTCCTTGATAGTGCTTGCACACTAGATATCTTAACAATAAAACGACAAAGTTGTTTTCAAATGTCCACCTTTTTCCTGAAATTGAGGGTAGGGATTCAAGATTTGAACTCTACACTTATAATGATGGAGTTGAGTATAAAATTGTCCCTAGATTATATTTTTCATTATCAAAATTTTTGTTGTCTAAAAATCCCAATTTGTTTTTACTTTTGTTTCCATCTGATTTTTACTGCATATCATATTTTGCATATGGTCCATCTCATTGTAGAAATGAAATCATAATAATATTTGTTTGGACCTAAAAACTTATCTCATTTTAGAAATAAAATGAAAAATATCCCATTTTTCAGCATAAACCATTTCACTATTTTCATTTCAAACCTATTTATCGCAAGAATGTTTTCAAATTCAAAAATTTATCTGCTCGACTTTAAGTTTTAAAATTTCATATAACTTTTTCATTTTTTTACCCTAATTAAAATAATTCTTTTTTCAATGTGCATAATTAATAGAAGAACAAATCTAAATTCATACACTATTATTATGATAAGATTTGTGACAAAAAAAAAAAAAAATTTCAGATGACCTTTTCTGATATCTATTGAAATAACATTTCAGAAATTTCATGTTTTTCATGATTATAAAAAGCTGCACATTCAAATGCTATTTCTTTTTCAAAAAACGTGACTTCTCTTTTTCTAAAACAAGAAATTTTTTCATTTCAAAAGCAAACATACGAACCAAATTGACCCTTATATCTCATGAGGTACACATTTAATGGTCTCGCAACCAACCCATTTAAGGCCTTTATCATCAACGTCAAATTGAAAAATCTCATTTACAAATAATAGTATTAGGATAACGACATTTCCCGCCACTCAAATTCTTAAAATGTCTCCTATTTTAAAGAAAGGAGATAACAAAATTAAGACCTCATTTAATTCCTAACAACTAAAACACGTCTTGGAATTTCAGACCAAAAAAAAAAAAAAGAAACGTCTTGGAAAAGAAAATAACAATTATGAAAGAGACATATTGGTATTATGCTTAATCTTTAAATTGCAGTTGGTTGATTTGCTTAAAAAAAATCTCACGTATGTAACAACTTTTAATCATTCGCTGGATGATTATATTGAATATGCTCTCATATTCACAATTAAGAAATGCATGTGACATTTAAAAACAATTTTTCACTATCATCTCAAGGACATTTTTGTTCATGTACGTCCAAGATGCAATAAATATTAAAAAAAAAAAACCGTCTTTAAATGTCGTTGTATATATAGAGTCGAAAGTTTTAGTTTTTTTCCCCCTGATTTTTTCAAGAGTGCTGTGGATTACATATAAATGGCCAATAAATAAAAGATTGACAACTTTTCAATTCTCATATGTGTTTAGAATAATAAATGAACAATAACCAAATAAAAATTTTATACATATAAAATAATAATTGATTCTGTTCAAAATTAATAATAAAAAGTAACTAACTTACTTGGAAACGCAGAAACAAGTTAATTATCGATCAAAAGACAATCTTAATTGTGAATCAATTTAGCGACAAACTTGTGCCATGTGTTGCTTGGAAATACAGATGGATCGTCTAAGATTTACCTTTAGGTTGGAAGTATTTTCCTTTTTTTTTTTTTTGGTGTTTTTGAAACTTATTTCTTTCACAGTCGAAAGTTAGATGCGGGAAGGCTTCGACATTATAAGGGTATGAAGCTTCTATTTAAAATATCTACTGTGCCATTTTTGTTACTGAGCTTTTGCCATGACGGTAAAACTGTAGTTGATAGGTAGTCAAGACAGAGATCATGGCATCCATATCGGAAGCCACTTTTGATGTTAAATATTATTCTAAATAATTAATAATCATCGATATATTCGAAATGATAAAAATTTTTTAATAAATACATACAAAACAAGCATAGAAAAGATCATTTATTTTATCTAAATAAAGAGAAAGAACAATTGGTATCAAGACAAAATTAAGCATCTCAACTCAATTGGCACCCAATCTTAATGCATCCTATACCATCACTCTAAAATGACATAAAAAGTTTATACCCTAGTGCCAACCTAGAGTGTCATCTATCTAAAATCTCAAGTCAATGCATAAAGGAGAGAATTAGATCAAATAATTTTTGTCTACTTTGGTATGAGTTAGTGTAACGATTCATGTCTTCCTTTGGTATGATATTGTATGCTTTGATCTTTATGTTCACACAGTTTTGCTCTTGACCTTTACCCAAAAATGCCTCATAATATTAGGAAGTGGTATCTTTACTTATGAACCATCACATATATTTATTCCGAAATGACGTAGGATAGTACAGCTTACTCTTTTTCTTGTAGGGATTGATGGCTGTCACAGTCAACCCTGATACCGATTATTGATAAAAATAATCTAGGATGTGCATCGGAACATCAATCATTTAAAAAAAAAAAAAAACAATCTCAGAAATTAATCTCATGTTGCCTTATATTTCCTTA
>CM046377.1:2612342-2632342 GCA_025413485.1 Ficus microcarpa | reverse complement strand
ATCAAAAAATAATTTTTTTTCCCTTGGGTTTATTCATTATATTCTTATCCTTATAAAAGAGATGTTCGATGTTCTCTGATTATGATGATCAGCTCAGCTGAAAAAAATAATAATAAAAAATATAAATGAAAATGAAAAAGAAGCATCTACTAAGCGAGAAGGCAGTACTTGAAATCTCTTAAGAATCTTGAATGTAGATAAGAAACATATATGAAGAATAGTAGTGTTACTCATTGATGCAATTATGTAAGTAGATAAAATAAGTTCATACAGATAAGTGATTACAGGTATAATCTAATAGTAATTTTATAATTGACTCTATTACTAGGGGCAGAGTTCAAATCCCCCACCTAAAATTTCGAAAAAAAAAAAAAAAAAGTTTACATAGATGATAAAATTATTGCATCCAAAATATTCTTCGAAGTACACATACAAAACAATGTCACTTAATAACATACTTTTTGAGACCAGAAATTTCAGTTATGATATACTCTTCCCAATCAATTGAAGCAGGGTCAAAATCAAATGCCTGCATCATTTCCAAATTACAAATCTCCTTAGCCTTTTGTCTTAGCGTCTCTGAGTTTTTGTCGTCAAACCTACAAATTTTTCAAGGAAATATTTATGTATACGTAGAGGCCTAAAAATCATACGATAAATTATAAAATAAATAAAAAAGATAGAAATTAGAAGAAAAAACATGAGTTAAAATTACTTACACGCCTTTGAATAGCAAATAAGGTTTGTAAAGCTCTACCAATCGCATTACTTGGTTTACTTTCCGCTTGTTGGCCTTGTACGTGTCTTCTAAACAATGGAAACATGCTGTATTAACCAACTGCAATATCTGCATTTCAAAAAAGAAAAAAAAAAAAAAACTAATGAAATTTCAAAATCAATGTTTGACATATTGGCTTTTTTTTTTTTTTTTTTTACTTCTAGGATGAAAATGATTTTTTTTCCCTTAAGATTGCCGATGTGTGTTTGCCAATGCATCCAGCAGTAGAGAATATATGGGGCTTATAACTTTCATTTATTAAAATTGAACGAAAAAGTCTCTCAGGTTTCAAACTTGTGAGCTCCGACCTCAAACTAATTCACTCTCCTCACGATGAGCTTGCCTTTAATGGGCTAAAAAGAGGAGAAGATCAAAACAAGAAATCAAAAGAATATTTATAGTTAACAAACCTTCAAAGGAATCATGGCTCGAATAGTCATGTACATTTGAAAACGAGCCATGGTGTTGAGGAATGTAACTTTCCTAACTCTAATGGGATTTCCATTCTTGTTCATCAGTGGGTTGTCGATGAAGTGTTGTGTCCCTAATTTGTGTAGTTGAGCAATGTCCAAAGGGTTTCTGAGTGAGGACCCTACATGATAAATTGTGCCAGATGCTTGGTTTGCATGGGCATGAGCTCCAATGGCCACAATTATTGCACTTACCACCATGTCTGCTGGTATCTGCATAATATTAAAGGACATCGATAAAATTAAGCATCATTTTTTTTCCCATAAAAACTAGGTCTCACGTGATATGAGACTTACAGATGGATGATCAGTGATATTATGAACTGGGAAATGGAAGCAAATTATAAATACGTCTAACTAAATAGTTGATATGTGTGTACATACATATGTCTGTGTATGTGTGTGTGTTTGAGAGAGGTTCCAAAACTTACCATGTCAAGAATCAATGAATGACTGCCCAGTAACCTTGTCAGTTTTCCTTTGCCAAAACTAACGAGTACGCTGTCAACGGTTCTATAGTACTCAGACACAAATTATTTATTAAAAAAAAAATGAAAGAAAAATAGTGAGATCAAGAACGAGAAAAAAGCTCCCTCCAAAAAAAAAAAAAAAAAAAAGGAGAAAAGAAAGAGAGAAAAGAAAAATAAATTAAATGGACAGATAAAACTTGATCGATCACTACATTGTGGGGTCTCGAGACTTGAAGGCCTGTAGCTCTATATCTTTCAATATCTTTGAGACATAATAATATTATGGAATAGTAACAAAACCCCTCTTATGTTTTTACTAGAATGTTACATTTCACCCAAAATTTTTTTAAAAAAAAATTTGTGTTTACATTCATGATCATTTTTTCCAATTATTCTGTAAATTATACATCTCGACCTAGAAAAAGCCAAATTACTTTTTATTTCAGCATTACCTTTTTCAACAAAATTAAACAATATCAAATGTGAATGCTGTGTGAATACTTTGTGGCTTTTCTTTTTTTTATTTTTTATTTTTTATATAATACTATTCAAGATAATATATTTTTATATACTATTTGTTTTAGATTTACTTAGAAACAAATAATTAAGAAGATTATGTACTTCATTTTTACTTTATGAAAGAAAAATAAAATAAATATTAGAAGACATTAAATTATAGAGCCCTAGAGAAAAACTAATTACCTCAAACCTTCAATCCAACCGGGAAAGGGATCCTTGACAGTACTTGTAATCATTGTGGGCCGTACGATGGCAATGGAGAGATTATCAACTTGATCACATGATTGTTGTAAACACATCTCCCCCATTGCCTTTGTAAACACATAGGTATTCGGCCATCCAAATTTCTTTGCTCTGTTTTTCAATCAAGGAATTTTTTTCCCCAAAAGAAAAGTATAATCAATCACAATGACTTAGATTTTTTTTTTCCTTTTTTTTTCAAGGCGGATTTTTTGGTACATTATGAAAAAAAAAAAAAAAAAAAACTGCTTTGGTACTATCCCATTTTTACATCATCAAATCGTATTAGAATAAAAAGAATGTGAATAATTTAAAGGTAGTTTGATGAAATCTGATAATATCGCAGAAGTTTTCATATTTTTTTTTCCTTATGTTTACTGATTTCTGTTTTGGTCACTGATGTGAAACATCAAACAATCAAATTTCAAAAAGCAAAATATGTTTTATTACTATAGAAACCTTTTCATGCCAAAATCCTTCATGGTGGCTATGATTGCTTCTTTTGATGCTTCCTTTGCTCTCAGTTCATTCAATTTCTGGACCACCAGTTTCCCTTCTTCTTTGTAATCAAGTTTAGAATTTGTTTTCTTCAATGTCTCTCCACTGTAAAAGGCTTTCTCTTCTATGAGTCCCTTCCTTTCTCCGCACACATAAGCTTGAAACTTAAACATTTTTCAGTACCAAACTTTGAAAAGTACTAGTTGCTAACAAGAATGGGCAATTTTTTTTAATACACACATATATATATATATATGAGCTCTCATATCAGGCACCCTTATAAAATGGCACCTGTAAAATTTTTTTTTTTTTGTGGTTATTGTAACAACTATTTAATAATAATATAACATTTTTCAGTAATACTAGTAATTTGAACTAATAGCTTTATGTAATTCATGATACGAGTTTATAAATAGAAAGTTACATATAAATTAACTAGTAATTTTATTATATGCAAAATAAAATGTTATTATTAACACAACGGCTGCCGAAGAGAAGAGCTTTAATATACACACACATATGCATATCATTTTATCCCTTTTTATCCTAAACAAAAATTCGTAGTAGATTTCACTCACCAGTTGACACATGAAGAAGGATCTTAAGTTTGATACATTTCTGTGCAAAGCTTAGCATGTGCAAAACTCCCATCGTATTAATGGCCAGCGAAATATCATATCTGTCAAGCATCATTTCGCTCCAAATTATCAACATCAACATACCCACTAAAAATTTATGCAAGAGATTATTATTTTGTAAACTCATTTTGCATTTTTGCTCGGTCTTAAAAAGCCTTGACTATTAGGACCGTAGTTAAAGCTTTGGTTTAACTAATGATGCCAAGTAATTTTTATCTTTAAATACAGCATTTGTACCATTTTTTAGGTTACATCTGTACCAATTACACATAACAAATTGTGTTTGTCCACTTTTTCAATTTAACTAAAGATTTTTCTATATAAATAATTGGAGAGCTAGAAAATTTCTTCTCAGGTGTAATATGAAAAGTATAATATGAAGGTTATTACCAGATTCATTAAAGAACAAAATGTTTGAAAAAAAAAAAATCTCATTATTGTATGAACAGAAACAAAAATACTTTCAAACAAGAAATTAAGATTAAACTTATGAAAATTATTAGATATGAGTATATGACATAGTCGTCGGCATTTCAAAAAATTAAACTATTTAATTAAAAAGAAAAGTAGTTATAACTTTGTCTTCAAATGTTCTACTCGAATCAATATATTTTGCCAAGACATTAACCAGGGACCCAATTAGTGCCCACTTCCTTTGCAATAAAAAATTTTTTTTTATCCTTTTTTGAGAGCTGTCTTTCCTAATAAATTAGCAATATATTTTATAGTTCATAAGTGAGAGCACGTACTTACCTTTCATCAAAATTGGTCGTTGCAGCAGAATTGACAATAATATCTATACTTTCAAACATTTCTTGCCTTAAATTTAAGTCTTCAATTCCCATGTCTTTCTTTCCAATGTCTCCCGGGACTGCCACTACTTTTTCCCTTATAAACAAGTCAAAATCTTTGTCCAAATTTTCCTTCAGAACCGAAAACAACTCTTTTCCTATGACCTTTTGCATAAGAAAACCAACGCATCAAACACAAATTAGTTATTATACTTGGAAATTTTATTGGTACTCACTAGATTTCATAATTATATATACACACACGGTGAATTTATTAAGTTTTAGTACAGTGTATTAATTTTCTCACAAGAATGTGAATTTATTATTCAAAACTACTTTTCAAACTTAATATCCAAACCAAATGGAAGATTTCTTAACTTTATACAGCGTACATAGTAGGAGAAGTTCAAGATTTGAACTCTACACCTATAATAGTAGAGTTAAATATAGATTTATCACTATATCAGTGGGTCACAAATATCTGTTTTTTGATGTTTAAAAATCCCAATTTGTTTGAATTTTTGGTTTCATCTATTTCAACTATATATTCATATCTTATTGCGCAGATAGTTCTCTCTTTTTTCTATTCCTTTAAACATTCAAGTACTGTTGTCTCTTGTCAAACCGCCAGCTGCGCGAGAGTTTTATCTACAGATTTGTAGGAGTCAAACTTCATGTTTTTAATATAAATTGAGAAAGTATATAAGTGATATTAGAAACACTTGGCACATCACAATTAGATTTGCAGTCACTAAGCAATTCCATATATTAAACAAATGTATATATAGGCACAGATCTGCGCAAGGGCCAGGGGCACGTGCCCCCCTCAATTTTTTGAAATCTAAATCTTACCCTCATATTTTCTTAAAATTTTGTAATTTACCCCTACTTAAAAGTTTTTTTTCCCCTCAATGTGCCTCTACTCAAAAGTTTTTTTTACCCCCCCCCCCCTCAAATGTGTCCTGTAAGGCTCAATTTATTCTTATATTTTAATACCATAACCAACATTTGATTTTTTTTCCCTCCTAATTTCTTTATCTATATTTCTTTCTAATTTTTTGAACTTTTATTTGTTTTTAAAAAATTTTACTGTTTTTAAAATTATCAACAATTTGAATATTTGTACGTGTAAGTTTTTATTTATTAGTAAAAAGATAAAATGACAGTGTAGAATAAATTAGAGTGGAATTTAATTTTTAATTAAAAAATTACAAACAACATACAACAAATAATTAGTTTGATACTTCTATTTATGATAGCGTTTGAGATAAAGTTCAAGAATAAATTTCACAATATTTTCAAAATATAAAAACATTATGTCATAGTTATTATAAGGTAATGAATATGAAAAAGAAAAAAAAATATTAATCTTTTTATCATATAAAGTTATTAATTTCAAAAATTTTTCCTTATGTTTGTCATTACTAATATAAATTTTCAAATCCGTCACTTTGTGTGTGTATATATATATAGCACCTTCTATTATGTAGTGCATATATATGTATATATAGTTAAACAAGTAAAGAATATTTGGATGTAAACCTCATCATGAAGGCGTTTTCGTGCTGAGTCTCGATCTGGGGCTCTTAAAACAAGATAAAGCTTCTCCACTTTCGGCTGAACTCTTAGCAATTTCTCCACTAGAACTGCGCATATTATGCAAGAAAATATATTAGATATCGTACATCATATTGCCATGCATGGATAAATATGTGTGTGTGTGCATAAAAATTATTTGTACAATGTATATATGTATGTATATGTGGCCATATGAAAATAGAGATCGTGTGAGTAGCTAGTCGGAAGTATACTTTTTGCAAGAAAACCAGTGGCTCCGGTGACTAAAATGGTCTTGTTCTCAAAAAAATTCAACAGATTTTCCATTAGCCTTGCCAAAATAGATGAGAGGGATCAGAGAGAAGAAAGAAACAGGAAGTGTTGAATGGAATTTCTCAAGTTTTTCAAAGAAGAAAGATTTAGAGGATTTCGTGCTCAAGTGTAAGCATGTTGTAGGATCTGGCATTCTATATATAGCACAAAAACTACCAGGAAAACGGTGCCCTTTTTCTTACCAAAAAAAGAAAGAAAAGAAATTAAGCACGTGTAAGTCGTGGCTATGACAAGCAAAAATTTTTTAAATAAAAATTTGGGGTTTGTAATAAATTCTGACTGTTTATGTTTCCTGGAGCTCTTGGCTTTATAATAGGGCCGATAATTTCAGACACAACACGATGACACAACATGAGCATGACACAAAATAATGGATTTGGACCCAATTAGGTCGAAATTGGGTCAATATGTTTAACAAAAAAATAAACGGGCCAGAAACAGGCTAACACAGTTAACCCGTTTAACCTGTTTATTTAAATGATTATGACAATAATGATGTGTTTGATAATTCTAGTTGTTAGTTTTATATTTTCTATGAATATGATAAGTTTCTTGTGTTAATGAATTCATAATTTTAAGTGATTGTTTTATCTACAATCTTCATATTAAATGGGTCAGAAATTAGTTTTCATGTTAAATAGGCCGTAAATGGGTTTTTTCGTGTTAAATGGGTTATAAACGGGTTTATGTGCCAATCCAATGTGACCCCGTTTAATAATCGTGTTTGAATGTCATGTTGTGCTACCCGTTTAATAAACGATTCTTGTTCGTGTTTAGGTACTAGCCCGTTTATTAATCATGTAGTGTTCATGTTTGTGTTCGTATTCGTGCTTATCGTATCGTGTTATAATTGGGCTAGTCCAAACTCGACCCACAAACAGAAATTGCCAGCCCTACTTTATTTGTGGTCTTCGATGGCACTGTACAATATTTTATATAAAAGAACACAGATTATCTCATATATATATATATAAACAAATGAAAGAACTTTTTTTTTTTTAAACTGTGCCTCTGTCTCTATTTGCATTATTTCTAGCTTTTATTTAACTGTTCACGCAACAAATTGACTAGAATAATGAACCCCCTAGCGGGTCGATCCATTCAAGCAACTCCAAAATCAGTCATTGAGTCTAGTTATACAAATCAAGTGTAGATTTCACCTCTATTGGTATGAACAAAAGAAAAAATTATTGTGTTGTACATAGTGCATAATCGTCAGGTTATGATCTAAAATAACAAGATAAACTCATGAAGTTCGATGAAAATTTAAGGATTGAAAATTTATATACTTTATTAAAAGAGTACCTTTTGACTTCCTATTACAAAAAAAATTTATTTATTTATTTATTTAGGACTGACATTCAAAGTGTTGTTAAATAGAAGTAACAAGTTTGTTTAGAAATAGTAGATTTGTTTTGAAATTTGTAGAAATTTCATTGGGTGGAACTGAGGCTACTGAAGATCGTTATGGCCACCATCAACCAATGAGTGATACAACTCTTTTAGGAACAAATTATATGGTCTCGTAACAAACCCATTTAAGTCATTTGACATCAATGTCAAATAAATTTTTTTTAAAGAAAAATTACCCAAATAACCACCGTTTTTAGTTTATTGAATAACATAATACAAACTCCCCCATCTTGATCAACATAACACAAACCTTAGTTTATTTTAGTTTGATTTTGTGTTATTGATCTAATGTTACTTTTTATGCCATGTTAGTGTAATAATATTTAAATTTGTGTCATTCAAGTACTTTCCCCATAATAAAAAAAATCTCATTCACAAATAATCGTATTAGGATAACTAAAGTCTCGCCACTTGAATTTGTCAAAACGTCTCCTATGGAATGGAGAAGTGATAGCCAATTTATTAGGACCTCACTTAACTCATAACTACTAAAACACATCTCTGAATTTTACCTTCCGTTTGGTAAGTTAGTCGGAGATAAAATTTTTAAATTGGAGTTGGTTGAATTTTCAAAACCTAGTTATAAATTTTTTTTTTTTTACTTTTTAAAAAAAGACAAAAACTGATATGAAAAAGTACAATTTAGTTAAAATTAAACTTAAACGCCAAACAAGCCCTTAGACATAAAATAAACTAGTACGTATTGGAAAAGAAAATATCAGTTATGACCTCACTTAACTCCTAACTACCCAAACACGTCTTTGAATTTCAGACGCAAAATAAATCAATATGTGTTGGAAAAAGAAAATATCAATTATGACCTCACCTAACTCCTAACTACCCAAATACGTCTTTGAATTTCAGACGCAAAATAAACTAGTATGTATTGGAAAAAGAAAATATGAGTTATGACCTCATTTAACTCCGAAGAGAATATATATGGTGAAGAAGATATTTTGGTTGAAGTCATTTATTCAAGTACAAGTCCTAAGACTTAACATGTGCCACACACTTCCGCTAATTTTCTAACTCCTAAGTCCCTATTTATTGTACGAGGAATTAGTGGTAATCTGATACTAGATACCATGAAGCCCTAATTGGATGGTTTTTACATATCTTCCCAAGATTATTCTCATTAAAAAAAAAAAAAAAGATTTAATGTTCAAATTAGCAAATGATAAATATGATTTCTTTCCAAAAAAAAAAAAAAAAAAAGAAAAAAGAAAAAAGAAAAAAAGATGACAAGTAATCTATAAACGTTCGTGTGTCAATCTTATGTTTGTCAGAACCCTACTTGACGGATCCTTGGGTTGTGAGTTATGCACAATTAGTATGTGTCTCGCTTCTCGCATAGTGCAAGGTTAAGAGATTCTTGCACATGACATCCAAAGAATTGATTTATCAAATGCGATGTGAAATTTGAGATTTTTAGATATTTACACTTTCATCTTAAAATATTTTTAAGTGAAATGACGCAATGAATGTATAATGTTATTGTTTTATGTTTACAATATCAATGTAAGATTTGGATTTATAATGACATAAAAAGTTTATTTTTAGAGTCTCATTTTAGAATATGTCTATTTTTTAACAATATTATTTACATGTCTTTTTTTTTAAAGAAATAATATATTTACTACCTATTTTGATCTTTTATTACAATTGACATCATTTCTTATTTATGCAAATTCTTTTATTTTTATTTTTTACTTTTTGAGTTTAATGATGATTTTTTTGTTGATAGATGTGAATTACCTTTAATATACCTAAATTAGTTATAAGCATCAAAATAAAAATAATAAATATAGAATATTACTACAAAGATGATGGTTTTTGATCAAATAATTAATAAACACATAAAAAATGTTAACGATAAAGATTGATGAAACTAAAATATTCACACTTTTTTAAATAAAAATTAATAAATTCTTTATGAAAAAACCTATTCATTTATATAATTCACTATGAATCAAATTGTTGTCATTTATGTATCAACCAAATAAATTGAAGAATAACACAACAAATAGCATTGAATTCTTCACAAAAAAACACTATTTATATAAACTAGTAAAAATGAAATCGAATCTATCTTTATGATAAAGACTAATTCAATATACGAAAGATTTTTTTGAGATATTCCTTTTTTCTTTATTTAGTTTATTCTCATTAATGTGAAATCTGATTATATGAATATTTACATATTCTTTACAATAAATCAAGAACGCTTACATATTTTCCTTTCATATTGTTTCGTTCAGCATTCCATTAAATCAACCTTAGTCATATTTGGTAAACATTTTAGATTCTTTTTTTTTTTCTTGTAATTTCTTTATTTGTTAATTCTCCATTCTTTTTTTTTAATTATTTTTTTTAAAGTTAATTCTCTATTCTTTAAGAAGGATAATACTGGCTTTATTATTACTATTTCAGATGTTTATGTAAATAAATGAAAAAAAAAAATGAACATATCTCAAATCAATGCCTCCAATTTGGATATTAATGTAAATAACCCATTATTCTTATAAACAAAACCAAGTCGTTTTAAAAATCACCAAATCTCCCTACTATCTCACTAAGCATATAAACAATGTGTGGGTACCATTGCTTTTTAATTGCAAAATTGCCGACGTCGGAAAATGATGACAAAATTGACACGGGAAAATCAAGCAAAAATAAAATAAAATAAAGGATAAATTGCTACAATAGTTTTTGAACTTTTAATAAGGGTGTTGATTTGTCCTAAAAAAAAAAATTTTTTTTTTTATTAGTTAGTCCCTCAACTCTTAAAAATGGTATAAAATGGGGAGAGACCCTAATGGTTGTTAAAAAATGAACGGACATAGACCACGTGACCTACACATGGGCATAGTTAGAAGGACAATTTGGTAAAACAATAATAATTGAAATTAAAATTAAAATAAAAAACATAAAACATAAAGTACTAAGAAACAAAATATTGATCTAGCCAAGCAGTGAACATATTTTACAACTAAAAAAAGATGATGCTGACAAGTTATGAATTTATGATATATGAGTGTATAATTGGATGATGAAGATGATGAACAGTGTATGTTTGGTTGTAAAAATATGCCTTGTTTTTTCGGATGATGAAGACGATGAACAGTGTATATTTGGTTTTTTTTTCCCCTCAAGGTTATTTTAGTAAATTTGACTAGATACATAAAGTGAGAGTCATGCACTTTTCCGTCCATTTTTTAACACTGGTTAGGGTTTGACCCAATTTTATATCTTTTTTTTAGAGTTTAGAAACCAACTAATAAAAAATAAAAAAAGTTTGAGGATTAATCGACATCTTTATTAAAAGTCTAGGGATTATCATAGCAATCTACACTAAAATAAAATTAGGGATGCAACTCATCTGTGAGAATACATTTAGGAGCATCCTAATTTTTCGCACGAGGAACTCATTATTATAATGTACTAAGGCTTATTTTTCTTCAGGCATTTATTATCAACTACATTAAAATTAAAAAAAAAAATCTCCTTCACAAATAATCAAATTCTCTCCAATAATCTCCACGACACGAATTGTCAAATCTATAGAAGGGAAAGGAGAAGCCAATTTGTTAGACTAAATTTAATTCCTAACCACTCAACCCCTCTTGGAATTTCAGACGAAAACAAGTACGTAATTGTTTTCTTACGTCTTGGATAAGAAAACACCCTTTTAAATCGTAGTTAATTGTTTTGTATAATAATAATGACATAAAATTAGCAACAATACTGTTGCTTATTGATGCAGTTACGTAAGTAGATATACTAAAATTATACTAATGAGTAGTTACAAGTATAATTTAACATAATTTCACATTGACTTTACCATAAATTACAAAGTTTGTATTCTTCACCTCAAGTTCTCAAAAAAAAAAAAAAAAAAAAAAGAAAGTTCGCACAGATAATAAGATTATACATCTCAAAATATACAAACTAAACAGTGCAGAGATTACTAAACTAAAATATGCTAAACTTCAACAATATTTCTTAAAGAAAAGCTTTTTGATAAATAAAAGTTGATTTTTGTATATGAAAATTCTAGAAGGGATGCCAAGCGCTTTAAAATAATGCAAGAATTACTTCGTTCATTCATATAATCCAATGGTTGGGTATTGTTGACATCAGATTTTATGTATTTTTACTCACCGTACATGTGTCAACTCAAGCCGTCCAAATATCGAGATCAACTATCCAATGAGTCAAAATGAGTTCGAGAGGTTAGATCAACTCACCGATTAGTCGATCGATCTATGAGCCAACACATGATTTTTGTTATTATTATTATTATTATTTTAGGAAGTCTGCAAAAAGATACTCACTGCACTTTCTTCCGCTGAAAAGGAAGCCATCAACTCTGTCCTAACGAGCTCAAAATCAATCAAATCGGCGTAATTAAAGGCATAAAACCAAATGGACGACTATCTTCTCTAATCAATAAGATCATGGCCCCGGAGAATCTTCAGCTTTGACGACCGAATAAAAACAGGAAACAAACATTCAAGATCATCATATATGAATAAATAAAAAGCTTCAGAAAGAAAGAGAACATATCTCTCGCATCAAATACTATTTTTACTCTATTTTTCTCTGCAATACTACTCTCTTGTACCATTCATTAACCATACCCGAATCTCCTGAAGTACCATCGAGGATGTAGCTCTCATGAACAAACGAAATATCTTTATTTATTTATTTATTTTAATTTACTGTGCCTCTGTCTCTATTTGTATTATTTCTAGCTTTTATTTTACTGTTCACGCAACATATATATTGACTAGAACAATGAACCCCCTAGCGGGGTCAATCCATTCAAGCAACTCCAAAATCAGTCATTGAGTCTAGTTATACAAATCAACTGTAGATTTCACCTCTATTGGCATTAAAAAAAGAAAAAATACTTGTGTCCCTACTAGAAAATGTGGATACCACGACTAATATTCGACAACCGTTTTTAAAAAAACCGTCGTCGTAATTTCGGAAAAAACACGGAGCCGAAAAGCACGCGAAAATCGTCATGGATGGTCACAATTAGGGAGGATCCGACGTGATAAATGATGATAGACGAATCTAATTGGTTTATATGAGCACGGGTTATCATAGCCACAATTATTGTATTCACCACCATGTCAACTGGTATTCTCACAATTATTTAAAAAATAATAAAAAATAATTTAAAATAATATATTATCCATGCGTGTACCTACTGATTTTTATCACAATTGATTAAAAAAAAAAAACTATATAATATCCATATGTGCGTGTGTGCATATATATCAAACATGTAGATTATGAATTGATACATGTGTGTTTGAAGTTTCCCTACTTACAGCGTGAAGTACCAAGGAAGGAGTGCCCAAAAAGCTTGGCAAGTTGCCTTTATGTTTGAATAATTAGATTATTGATATTTGTTTTACATTTATTTTATTTTAAATATAACATTCATTAATACACCTTATTAGTATGGATTCTATTGGAACATGCTGCATGGAACAATTGACAACTTACTTCAAACCTTCAATCCAACCGGGAAAGGGGTCCTTGATAGTGCTTGTAATCATTGTGGGTCGTATGATGACAGTGGAACCTTCAAGACAACCGGGAAAGGGGTCCTTGATAGTGCTTGAACACTAGATATCTTAACAATAAAATGACAAAATTGTTTTCAAATGTCCACCTTTTTCCTGAAATTGAGGGTAGGGGTTCAAGATTTGAACTTTACACTTATAATGATGGAGTTGA
Source organism: Ficus microcarpa (assembly GCA_025413485.1). Lineage (NCBI taxonomy): Eukaryota > Viridiplantae > Streptophyta > Magnoliopsida > Rosales > Moraceae > Ficus > Ficus microcarpa. The sequence goes on along the minus strand of CM046377.1, from coordinate 2,618,881 downwards.
GTATAAAATTGTCTCTAGATTATATTTTTCATTAACAAAATTTTTGTTGTCTAAAAATCCCAATTTGTTTTTACTTTTGTTTCCATCTGATTTTTACTGCATATCATATTTTGCATATGGTCCATCTCATTTTAGAAATGAAATGATAATAATATTTGTTTGGACCTAAAAACTTATCTCATTTTAGAAATAAAATGAAAAATATCCCATTTTTCAGCATAAACCATTTCACTATTTTCATTTCAAACCTATTTATCACAATAATGTTTTCAAATTCAAAAATTTATCTACTCGACTTTAAGTTTTAAAATTTCATATAACTTTTTCATTTTTTACCCTAATTAAAATAATTCTTTTTTCAATGTGCATAATTAATAGAAGAACAAATCTAAATTCATACACTATTATTATGATAAGATTTGTGACAAAAAAAAAAAAAAATTTCAGATGACCTTTTCTAATATCTATTGAAATAACATTTCAGAAATTTCATGTTTTTCATGATTATAAAAAGCTGCACATTCAAATGCTATTTCTTTTTCAAAAAACGTGACTTCTCTTTTTCCAAAACAAGAAATTTTTTCATTTCAAAAGCAAACATACGAACCAAATTGACCCTTATATTTCATGAGGTACACATTTTATGGTCTCGCAACCAACCCATTTAAGGCCTTTATCATCAACGTCAAATTGAAAAATCTCATTCATAAATAATAGTATTAGGATAACGACATTTCCCGCCACTCAAATTCTTAAAATGTCTCCTATTTTAAACAGAGGAGATTTAATTCCTAACAACTAAAACACGTCTTGGAATTTCAGACCAAAAAAAAAAAAAAGAAACGTCTTGGAAAAGAAAATAACAATTATGAAAGAGACATATTGGTATTATGCTTAATCTTTAAATTGCAGTTGGTTGATTTGCTTAAAAAAAATCTCACGTATGTAACAACTTTTAATCATTCGCTGGATGATCATATTGGATATGCTCTCATATTCACAATTAAGAAATGCATGTGACATTTAAAAACAATTTTTCACTATCATCTCAAGGACATTTTTGTTCATGTACGTCCAAGATGCAATAAATATTAAAAAAAAAAAACCGTCTTTAAATGTCGTTGTATATATAGAGTCGAAAGTTTAATTAGTTTTTTTTTCCCCTAATTTTTTCAAGAGTGCTGTGGATTATTACATATAAATGGCCAATAAATAAAAGATTGACAACTTTTCAATTGTCATGTGTGTTTAGAATAATAAATGAACAATAACCTAATAAAAATTTTATACGTATAAAATAATAATTGATTCTATTCAAAATTAATAATAAAAAGTAACTAACTTACTTGGAAACGCAGAAACAAGTTAATAATCGAACAAAAGGCAATCTTTATTGTGAATCAATTTAGCGACAAACTTGTGCCATGTCTTGCTTGGAAATACAGATGGATCGTCTGAAGATTTACCTTTAGTTGGAAGTATTTTCCTTTTTTTTTTTTTGGTTTTTGAAACATATTTCTTTCACAGTAGAAAATTAGATGCGGGAAGGCTTCGACATTATAAGGGTATGAAGCTTCTGTTCAAAATATCTACTGTGCCATTTTTGTTACTAAGCTTTTGCCATGCCGGTAAAACTGTAGTTGATAGGTAGTCAAGACGGAGATCACGGCATCCATATCGGAAGCCTTTTGATGTTAAATATTATTCTAAATAATTAATAATCATCGATTTATTTGAAATGATAAAAAAATTTAATATATACATACAAAACATGCATATAAAAAATCATTTATTTTATCTAAATAAAGAGAAAGAACAATTGTTATCAAGACAAAATTAAGCATCTCAACTAAATTGGCACCCAATCTTAATCCATCCTATACCATCACTCTAAAATGACATAAAAAGTTTATGCCCTAGTGCCAACCTAGGGTGTCATCTATCTAAAATCTCAAGTCAATGCATAAAGGAGAGAATTAGATCAAACAATTTATGTCCACTTTGGTATGAGTTAGTGTAACGATTCATGTCTTCCTTTGGTATGATATTGTCCGCTTTGGTCTTCGTACCCACACGGTTTTGCTCTTGAGCTTTACCCAAAAATGTCTCATACCATTAGGAAGTGGTCTCTTTACTTATGAACCATCACATATATCCATTCTGAAATGACGTAGGATTACACAACTTACTCTTTTCCTTGTAGAGACTGATGGTTGTCACAATCAATACTGATTATTGATAAAAATAATCTAGCATGTGCTTCGGAAAATCAATCATTAAAAAAAAATAAAAATAATCTCAAAAATTAATCTCATGTTGCCTTATATTTCCTTAATCAAAAATATTTTTTTCCCTTGGGTTTATTCATTATTTTCTTATCCTTATAAAAGAGATGTTCGATGCTCTCTGATTAATGATAATCACCTCAGCTGAAAAAAATAAAATAAAATAAAAAATAAATAAATAAAAGAAGCATCTACTAAGTGATAAGGCAGTACTTGAAATCACTTAAGAATCTTGACCGTAGATAAGAAACATATGTGCAACAATAGTGTTGCTTGTTGATGCAATTATGTAAGTAGATATAATAAGTTCATACAGTAAGTGATTATAGGTATAATCTAATAATAATTTCATAATTGACTCCATTATTAGGGTGATAAGTTAGTTTTATACTACTTAATTGGGTACTTTTAATTGATTATTTTGTTGGTTTTCAATTTGTTTTTAGATCTTTTACTTTGTTTTATTCTCTTTTGTAGGATTTAGGTAAAAAGATGGATTCATTGTTTTTCGGCGCGTTTAGAGCTAAAATGGAGCGTTTGACATGCTTTGGTGTGACGATTTTGTTTTGAGGAGTATTAGGCGCCTACGCATCGATTTTATGGGGCCTAAGCGCTTGAATTAAATTTTTCAGTACAAAAACCCGAGAGTATGGCGCCTAAGCGTCGTTTTAGTAGGGCCTAGGCGCTAAAAGAGAGTTCCGTCTATGTACTTTGGGGCCTAAACATTGAAAAATTGAGGCCTAAGCACAAATCGCGATTTCCAGTTTGGAGCCTAACATAGAAAGTTTAAGCCTAGGCGCCAATGCGGGATTATGCAGGATCCGATTTGATTCTCTAAATTTGAAATTCAAATTTCAAATATTTCGGTTTGTAGCTATAAATAGAAGCCTTTTAGGGTTCCAAAGAAGAATTTTTTTTTTGGAGAAAAAAAGAAAGGTGAAGCAAACGAGAGCAATATTGTGAATTGAAGAAGAAGGGAAGTAATTCCGGAGACGGAACGCAGCAATTCTGATTCATAAATCAGTTCTTTTCCTTCTCTCATCATGTTTAGAACGTTATTTAGGATGTTTTTTAGTTTCATTATGAACTAAATTTCTTTTTCTAGGACTGCGATGTAGCCAGATTATGAATGTTCAATTTCATTATGGTTTAATTCAATTTCGATGTTTATTCATATCTATGCTGAGTGTTTAATCTATTCTTAATGCTTATGAAAGTGTGCGTGCCCTTTTTCATTGATTTGCGATTCACTTTGAGACTGAGAAGTGATAGTTAGATTAGACCTTGATTAAATACCATGAGATTGTCATAGGATAGAGATATCTATGAGGCTTGTGTGATATTATAAATTTCTTGTTCTTAATGAATAATGATAGGTTTGGAGTTTGAAACTGAGAGGTGAAAACTGGCTTGTTGTGGTAGTTTGCTAATACTTGAGAAAGATTAGTGATTATATTAGAGAAGTTTGTCATCAGCATAGGAATAAGTAGAAGTTGATTAAATTTGGTGTTTTGAACATGATTAATTTGGCGAAATCTGAACCCCTAGATATCCTAAAATATTGGATTTCTCCTTGTCAAATTCGTGCTTTTTGTTTAATTTAATTTTCTTTTATTTTATTGCATCTCGTAAATTTATTATTCAATTAGAATTGGAATTAAAGTAATTCGGTACTTAGTAGTAATTAGTCCTCGTTGGGAATGATATCTTTTCACTACTTTATTACTTGAACCGGCTCGTGTACTTTCAAAAAATCACCTATCAAGTTTTTGGCGCCGTTGCCGGGACTAGTTAGTCCTACTAATATTGAGTCAAATAATTTTAATTTTACTTTGAATTCTTTTTATTTATTATTGTCTCTGTTTCTACTTTATAGGAGTATTCCTTAGGTGCATGCGAAAGTGGGAAGCGATAATTTACTTTCTTTTGATCTGAAATCGAGCGTTCTTGTCGACGAAACAGAAGGGAAAAAAGAGAAGTTGTTAGACATTCGCAAGAAACTATGGGTGATACTGGTGGAGTAAGAAACGAGAACAAGGTAGTTGGTTTATATTCGGCTATAAGAAGACCAACTATGGTTGCAAACAATTTTGAGATCAAGGCGGTGCAAATGCAGATGATCCAAGCAACTCAATTTAATGGGCTCCCTTCTGAGAATCCCAATGCTCATATTGCAAGTTTTCTTGAAATTTGCAATACATTCAAGCATAATGGTGTTACTGACGAAGTCATCCGTCTTCTACTATTCCCATTCACTCTGAAGGATCGAGCAAGAGATTGGTTGACCTCCTTGCTGTAGACTCAATCACTACTTGGGAGGATTTAGTGCATAAAATTATTCTAGCAAAATTTTTCCCACCAACAAAAACAGCAAAACTGCGTATAGAGATCAACAATTTTGCTCAACAGATTGCGAAACTTTGTATGAAGCTTGGGAGAGATATAAGGAGCTTTTAAGGAAGTGCCCTCACCATGGATTGCCTAAGTGGATGATAATCCACAATTTTTACAATGGGTTGAATGGTACTTCAAGAATTGTAATTGATGCATCTGCAGGAGGATCTTTCATGAAGAAATCTGAAGAAGAAGCTTATGAGTTGTTGGATGACGTAGCCACCAACAATTTTCAATGGCCAAATGAGAGGGCTGCATCAAAGAAAGCAATTGGAGTTTATGAGATTTATGCTTTGACTGCTTTAACTACTCAGGTTGCTTCTCTTACCAAACAGCTTCAGAATAACCTTTTGGCTGTCAACTCTATTCAGACTCCTCTAATTATGTGTGACTACTGTCAAGGAAACCACCCCACTGAATAATGTCAAATGGGTGCTTTTACTTAACCTCAGCTAGAACAAGCACAATATGTGGGGAATTACAACAGGCAGCAGAGCAACCCCTTCTCCAACACATTCAATCAGGGATGACATAATCATCCAAACTTCTCTTGGAGAAATAACCAAAATATGGGCCAGCCTCAGCAGGGAGTGCCACCTCAAGCGAAGAAGTCTGAATTAGAACAAGCAATGCTCCAGCTAACCAAGCATACTGACAAGTTCATGGCCGATATCCAGATCAACTTCCAGAATCAAGCTACACAGATCCGAAATTTCGAAGTTCAAGTTGGTCAATTAGCCAACATGCTCAATGGTCGCCAGCAAGGTAACTTGCCTAGCACGACTGAAGTCAATCCAAAAGAACAATGCAAGGTGATAACCTTGAGAAGTGGAAAAGAATTGGAGACTCCTTCAACTGGTGAAAAAGCTAATAAGGATGGTCAATAGCAAATAGAAACCATCCCTGAAGCTAGGCCATTGCCTCCTCAAGAACCAGGCCTCAATGTTCCTTTTCCTCAGCTTCTCATAAAGAGCAAACTTGATAAGTAATTTGCCAAATTCTTGGATGTTTTCAAGAAGCTTCACATTAACATCCCATTCGCAGATGCACTTGAATAAATGCCAAGTTATGTGAAGTTCATGAAAGACATCCTATCAAACAAAAGGAAATTGGAGAACTATGAAACTATTATACTTACAGAAGAGTGTAGCGCTATCATCCAGAGAAAATTGCCCCAAAAGCTTAAAGATCCAAGGAGTTTCACTATTCCTTGCTTTATTGGAAATTCTATTTTTGAAAAGGCATTGTGTGATCTTGGTGCTAGTATTAATTTAATATCTTTGTCTATTTTCAGGAAGCTTGGATTAGGTGAAGCTAGACCTACTATGGTCTCTTTGCAGTTAGCTGATCGATCTGTTAAACACCCAAGGGGAATTATCGAGGATGTCTTAGTCAAGGTGGACAAATTTATCTTCCTTGCAGATTTCATTGTGTTAGACATGGAAGAGGATAAAGAAATCCCTATTATACTCGGAAGACCTTTCTTGGCAACTGGTCGAGCACTTATTGATGTGCAAAAAGGTGAATTGCGGCTGCGGGTACAAGAAGAGGAGGTAACTTTTAGCGTGTTCAATGCTATTAAGTACCCAGGCGCGAGTGACACGTGTTTCCGTATTGATACTCTTGATGCCTTAGTTTCTGAGCACCTTGGCCAACCAAAGAAACCCTTAGAATTAAGTTTGGTTTATCCACATCCATCCCTCTTGGAAGATAAAGAAGTTGTGGAATTTGTGAATTGGTTGGATTCTTTCGATCCTAACAATAAGAGATACTTTGAAGATTTGGGAATAGGTCCATCAAAACCACTTCCATTAATTGAGAAGCCACCAATTCTTGAGCTTAAACCTTTATCGGATCATT
>CM046377.1:2585242-2612242 GCA_025413485.1 Ficus microcarpa | reverse complement strand
TACGCTATGTTTTTTTTGGGAGAATCATCAACTTTACTGAAAGAAAGAAAGTTTATAATGGATGATTTAACCTATATGCATTCCACATCAATGAGGAGAATGACGAGGAAGAAGAAAATTGAGCACTCACGACCTTTGATTAAGGGAGTATTCTTTCTCTTTTCTTTTCTTTCTTATTTCTCTTTGTTTTTCTTCACATTGGGGACAATGTTTCGTTTAAGTTTGGGGGTGGCTGTTCTATTTTGGTACTTTGGTATTTTATTTTATTTTAGTTTGTGGTACTTTGGTATTTTATTTTATTTTAGTTTGTGTGAATTTTTTTTTTTTTAGCATTAATTTTAGTTTGAATCATAGGAGGCTGATGATAGGAAATTGATTGAAATTGGACATGTTTCGAAGAAGATGAAAACTGTTGCTTTTGTGTGTGCGCTTGATTCTTGGGTGGTTTTGCTATATCCTGAATTCTTTGACACTTTTGAGCACCCGAGCTATAATCACTTAGATTATTTGTTATTTAGATGAAGTTTATGTTGGTTGAATAATTTCTTTATCTTAAAACGAACTCTATAACCTATCTGATATTCGCTTGAGGCGAAATCCCAGACTACACTTTGCCAATGACATGATTTAGGCTATTTTTGGATCGTTTGAGCCTTTCAAGCTGACCCTTTTACATATGCATATCCTAGTCACCCATTTGAGCCTAATTTTTACCTTTTCTTTGTTACCCACATCTTTAAGCCTAGCTTTTTAATAATATCCAACTGTTTGACCCTTAATCTTAAGCATTTTGATCATTCTAAGAATTATTTTGAGCTATGTTAAAGTTTGGAAAGGATGGGTGGAGTTTAGAGAAGCTTATAGTTGTTTATTAATTAATAATAATAATAATAATAATAATAAATATATAATAATATATATAAAATATTCAAAAAAAAAATAAAAAAATAAAAAAAATAAAGAAAACGAAAAAGAAAAAAAAAGAGGACAAAGTAAGTTGAATTCAAGTTTGAAGGTGTTATTGGGAGTGTTAAGAAAGCTCTACAAAAAGATCCTAGAGTGGTTACATATTTAGGGTGATTTGAACCTTAATTCTTATCCATGTTTTATCGTTACCCTAGCCTAACATTATAAGCCTAAAAAGTCATAATGATCCTTGATAATGTGTTTATCGACATTAGTGGAGAGTGAATTGAAAAATAGGCTTATAGAGTTCAATTTTTCTTTATCCTGAGATCTTCTTCAAAGTTATTGACTAGAATAAACCAATCCGAAGGCAGATGAGTAAGTGTTAAAAGCTTTGCACACACACACTCAAGGAATTCAAGATTGGTAAGGTCATCATTTGAATTGAAATTCTACATGATTGTGATGGTTGGAGTTGCCTTTGAATCATATACTTTATGAAATCTTTGAGGCCATTATGATGAAAAACTAAAGTTTGATGCTCAATTCTTTATTTATGTTTTTCCTTGTGTTTCTTTCTTTTCTTTTGCTCGAGGACTAGCAAAATCTCAAGTTTAGGGGTATTTGATAAGTTAGTTTTATACTACTTAATTGGGTACTTTTAACTTATTATTTTGTTGGTTTTCAATTTGTTTTTAGGATTTTTTACTTTGTTTTATTCGCTTTTGTAGGATTTAAGTAAAAAGATGAATTCATTGTTTTTCGGCGCGTTTGAAGCTAAAATGGAGCGTTTGACATACTTTGGTGTGAAGATTTTGTTTTGAGGAGTATTGGGCGCCTACGCATCGATTTTATGGAGCCTAGGCGCTTGAATTAAATTTTTCAGTACAAAAACCCGAGAGTATGGCGCCTAGGCGTCGTTTTAGTAGGGCCTAGACGCTAAAAGAGTGTTCCGTCTACGTACTTTGAGGCCTAGGCACTGAAAAATTGAGACCTAGGCACAAATCACGATTTCCAGTTTAGGGCCTAGGCGTAGAAAGTTGAGGCCTAGGCGCCAATGTGGGATTATGCAGGATCCGATTTGATTCTCTAAATTTGAAATTCAAATATTAAATCTTTCGGTTTGTGGTTATAATAGTTATAGAAGCCTTTTAGGGTTCCAAAGAAGAATTTTTTTTTTTTTTTTGGAGAAAAAAAGAAAGGTGAAGAAAAAGATAGCAATATTGTGAATTGAAAAAGAAGGGAAGCAATTCCGGAGACGGAACGCAGCAATTCTAATTCATAAATCAGTTCTTTTCCTTTTCTCATCATGTTTAGAATGTTATTTAGGATGTTTTTTAGTTTCATTATGAACTAAATTTCTTTTTCTAGGGCTGCGATGTAGCCGGATTATGAATGTTCAATTTCATTATGGTTTAATTCAATTTCGATGTTTATTCATATCTATGCTGAGTGTTTAATCTATTCTTAATGCTTATGAAAGTGTGCGCGCCCTTTCCCATTGATTTGTAATTCAATTTGAGACTGAGAAGTGATAGTTGGATTAGATCTTGATTAAATATCATGAGATTGTCTAGGATAGAGATATCTATGAGGCTTGTGTGATACTATAAATTTTTTGTTCTTAATGAATCATGATAGATTTGGAGTTTGAGACCGAGAGGTGAAAACTGACTTGTTGTGGTAGTTTGCTAATGCTTGAGAAAGATTAGTGGTTATATTAGAGAAGTTTGTCATCAGCATAGGAATAAGCAGAAGTTGATTAAATTTGGTGTTTTGAACATGATTAATTTGGTAAAATCTAAACCCCTAGATATCCTAAAATATTGAATTTTTCCTTGTTAAATTCGTTCTTTTTGTTTAATTTAATTTTCTTTTATTTTATTGCATCGCGTAAATTTATTATTCAATTAGAATTGGAATTAAAGTAATTTAGTACTTAGTAGTAATTAGTCCTCGTTGGGAACGATATCTTTTTACTACTTTATTACTTGAACCGGCTCGTGCACTTGCAAAAAATCACCTATCATAGGGGCAAAGTTCAAATCCCCTACCTAAAATTTCGAAAAAAAAAAAAAAGTTCACACAGATGATAAGATTATTGCATCCAAATTATTCTTCAAAGTACACATACAAAACAATGTCACTTAATAACGTACTTTTTGAGACCAGAAATTTCAGTTATGTTATAGTCTTCCCAATCAATTGAAGCAGGATCAAAATCAAATGCCTGCATCATTTCCATATCATAAATCTCCTTAGCCTTTTGTCTTAGCGTCTCTGAGTTTTTGTCGTCAAACCTACAAAATTTTCAAGGAAATATTAATGTGGAGGCCTATAAATTATATGATAAATTGTAAAATAAATAAACAAAAAAAGAAGGTGGAAGAAAAATCATTAGTTAAAATTACTTACACGCCTTTGAACAGCAAATAGGGTTTGTAAAGCTCTACCAATTGCATTACTTGGTTTACTTTCCGCTTGTTGGCATTGTACATGTATATTAACCAACTGCAATATCTGCATTTCAAAAAAGAGGAAAAAAAAATTTAATGAAATTGCAAAATCAATCTGGCATATTGCCTTTTTTTTTTTTTTTTTTTTTTCTAGGATGAAAATGATTTTTTTCTTTATAGATTGCCAATGCATCCAGTAGTAGAGATATATGGGGCTTATAACTCTCATTCATTAAAATACAATAAAAAGTCTCTCAAGTTTCAAACTTGTGAGCTCCGACCCTCAAATTACTTTGCTCTCATCCGTACGATGAGCTAGCCTTTAATGGGCTAAAAGGAGGAGAAGATCAAAACAAGAGATCAAAAGAATATTTATAGTTAACAAACCTTCAAAGGAAGGATGGCTGGAATAGTCATGTACATTCGAAAACAAGCCATGGTGTTGAAGAATGTTAGTTTCGTAACTCTAATGGGATTTCCATTCTTGTTCATCAGTGGGTTTTCGATGAAGTGTTGTGTCACTACTTTGTGTAGTTGAGCAACGTCCAAAGGGTTTCTGAGTGAGGACCCCACGTGATAAATTGTGTCAGACACTTGGTTTGCATGGGCATGAGCCGTAATGGCCATAATTATTGCACTTACCACCATGTCTGCAGGTATCTGTATAATATTAAAGGATATTGGTAATATTAAGCATAATTTTTTTTCCCTATAAAAACTAGGTCTTACATGATATGATACTTACAGGTAAGACTCATGTTCTATCAGTGATAATACGTAAATGGGAAATGGGTGCAAATTTATAAAAATGTCTAGTTAAATAATTGATGTGTCTGTACGTACATATATATGTGTATGTGCGCCCGCGCGCATGTGTTGTGTGTGTGTGTGTTGTGTGTTTGAGATAGGTTCCAAAACATACCAATTCAAGAATCAATGAATGACTGCCCAGTAACGTTGTCAGTTTACCTTTGCCATAACCAACGATTACGCTATCAACGGTTCTATACTCAGACATAAATTATTTATATTAAAAAAAAAAAAAGAAAGAAAGAAAAATAGTGAGATCGAGAACGAGACAAAAGCTCTCTAAAAAAAAGAAAGAAAGAAACAGAGAATAGAAAAATAAATTAAATGGACAGATAAAACTTGATCGATCACTTGATAAGTTAGTTCTATACTAGTAATTGGGTACTTTAACTTATTATTTTGTTAGTTTTCAATTTGTTTTTAGGTTCTTTCACTTTTTTTTTTTTTATTCTCTTTTGTAGGATTTAGGTAAAGTGATGGGTTCGTTGTTTTTCGGTGCAAATGGAGCTAAAATGGAGCACTTGGCATGTTTTGGTGTAAAGTTTGTGTGTTTTGAAGCACATGGGTACCTACGCATCAATTTTTTGGGCGCATAGGTGCTTGAATTGAATTTTCCAATACAATAACCCAAGAGCTTAGGGCCTAGGCGTTGTTTCAGAAGTGCTTGAGTGCCAAAAGAGATTTCCATCTATGTAACTTTGTGCCTAGGCACTGATAAATTTGTGCCTAGGCGCAAATCCTGGTTCCTCAGGCAAGCATGCAAATAACAATTTTGTTTGTAGATGTAGAAAAAACAGGGCCTACGCACCAATGCAGGATTTTTAATAATTCCCTGAATTTGTTGTTTCAAAAAGGAGATCTTTTGGTCCATAACTATAAATAAAATCCTTTTAGGGTTCCCAAAGGACTTTTTTTTTTTTTTTTTTTTTAAACACCTTTTGGTTGGAAAGAAAGAAGGTGTGAAGGAGAAGAGAGCAATTGGTGAATTGGAGAAGAAGAGTAGCAATTTTGGAGACAGAATGTGACAACCTTTTCCTTCTCTTGTCATGTTTAGAACTTTAATTAGGATTTTGTTTAGTTTTATTATGAACTAAATTTCTTTTTCTAGGACCATGATGTAGCCGAATTATGAATGTTCAAAGTTATCATGGTTTAATTCAATTTCGATGTTGATTCATATTTATGTTGAGAGTTAATTTAACCTATCTTAATGCTTGTGAAAGTGTGTATGTCCCCTTTCCCATTGATTTGTGATCCAATTTGAGACTGATAAGTGATAGTTTGATTAGACTTTGATTAAATGCCGTGAGATTGTCATAGGATAGAGATATCTATGAGGCTTGTGTGATACCATGAATTTCTTATTCTTAATTAATCATGATAGGTTTGGAGTTTGAGATCAAGAGGTGGAAACTAGCTTGTTGTGATAGTTTGCTAATGCTTGAGAAAAATTAGTGATTACCTTAGGAAAGTTTGTCATTAGCATAGGAATAAGCATTAGTGGATTAAATTTGGTGTTTTGAGCAAGATAAATCCACTGAAATCAAAAACCCTAGATGTCCTTATATATTGAATTTCTCCTTGCTAAATTTGTGTGTTGGTTTATTTTAATTTTCTTTTATTTTATTGCATCTCATAAATTTATTGCTCATCAAATAGAGTTAGGGTTAAAGTAATTTGGTACTTAGTGTTAAATAGTCATCGTTGGAAATGATATCTTTTTATCATTTTATTACTTGAATCAATTCATGCACTCGTGAAAAATACCTATAATCACTACATGGTGCTCTTTCGAGACTTGAAGGCCCGGAACTCTATTTCTCTCAATATCTTTGGGACATAAGAATTTTATGGAATAGTAACAAAACCCCCTTATGTTTTTACTAGAATGTCAAATTTCACCCAAATTTTTTTTTAAAAAAAAATTTGTGTTCACATTCATGATCTTTTCCAATTATTCTATAAATTATACATCTCGAACTAGAAAAGGCCGAATTACCTTTTATTTCAGCATTACGTTTTTCAACAAAAACAATATCAAATGTGAATGCTGTTTGGATACTTTGTGGCCTTTTTTTTTTTTTCCTTTTTGTATAATACTATTCAAGATAATATATTTTTATTATACTATTTATTTTAGATTTATTTAGAAACAAATAATTAAGAAGATTATGTACTCCATTTTTACTTTATGAAAAAAAAAAATAGAAGACATTAAATTATAGAGCCCTAGAGTAAAACTAATTACCTCAAACCTTTAATCCAACCGGGAAAGGGATCCTTGATAGTACTTGTAATTATTGTGGGCCGAATGATGGCAATGGAGAGATCATCAACTTGATCACGTGATTGTTGTAAACACATCTCCCCCATTGCCTTTGTAAACACATAGGCATTCGCCCATCCAAATTTCTTTACTCTGTTTTGAAATCAATTATTGTTTTTTTCCCCAAAAGAAAAGTATAATTAATAACAATGACTTAGTTTTTTTTTCTCCTCGTTATTTTTTTAACGCGGATTTTTTGGTACATTATGGAAAAAAAAAATTACTGTTTTGGTACTATCCAATTTTTACATCTTCAAATCGTATTAGAATAAAAAGCATGTGAATAATTTAAGGTAGTTTGATGAAAATCTGATAATACCGCAGAAGTTTTCATATATATATATATATATATATTTTTTTTTTTTTTCTTATGTTTACTAATTTCTGTTTTGATTACTGATGTGAAACATCAAACAATCAAATTTCGAAAAGCAAAACATGTTTTATTACTTCATGATGGCTATGATTGCTTCTTTTGATGCTTCCTTTGCTCTCAGTTCATTCAATTTCTGGACCACCAGTTTCCCTTTCTTCTTTGTAATCAAGTTTAGAATTCGTTTTCTTCAATGTCTCTCCAGTGTAAAATGCTTTCTCTTCTATGAGTCCCTTCCTTTCTCCGCACACACAAGCTTGAAACATAAACATTTTTCAGTACCAAACTTTGAAAAGTACTAGTCGCTAACAAGAATGGGCAATTTTTTTTTTTTAATACATGCATACATACCTATATATATATATATATGAACTCTCTTATCAGGCACCCTTATTAAATGACACCTGTAATTTTATTTTATTTTTGGTTATTGTAACAATCAGTTAATTATAATGTAATATTTTTTAATAATACTTGTATTTTGCACTAATAGCTTTATGTAGTTCATGGTACAAGTTTATAAATAGAAAGTTACATGTAAATTAATTAATAATTATAATATGCAAAATAAAATGTTATTATTAACGCACCGGCTGCCGAAGAGAAGAGCTTTAATATATGTACACACATATATGCATATCATTTTATCCCTTTTTATCCTAAACAAAAATTCATAATAGATTTCACTAACCAGTTGACACATGAAGAAGGATCTTAAGTTTGATACATTTCTATGCAAAGCTTAGCATGTGCAAAACTCCCATCGTTCTAACGGCCAGCAAAATATCATATCTGTCAAGCATCATTTGGCTCCTAATTATCAACATCAACATACCGACTAAAAATTTATGCAAGAGATTATTATTTTGTAAACTCATTTTGCCTTTTTGCTCGGTCTTAAAAAGCCTTGACTATTAGGACTCTAATTAATGCTATGGTTTAACTAATGATGGCAAGTAATTTCTAGCTTTAAATATAGCAGTTGTTCCATTTTTTAGGTTACATATGTACCAATTACACATAACAAATTATGTTTGTTAAATATTTAAAAAAAAATCGTCTTTAAATGTCGTTGTATATATAGAGTCGAAAGTTTCAGTTTTAGTTCTTTTTTTCCCCCTAATTTTTTCAAGAGTGCTATGGATTACATATAAATGGCCAATATAAATAAAAGATTTACAACTTTTCAATTGTCATATGTGTTTAGAATAATAAATGGACAAAACCTAATAAAAATTTTATAAATATAAACTAATAATTGATTCTTTTCAAAATTAATAATAAAAAGTAACTAACTTACTAGGAAATGCAGAAACAAGTTAATTATCGATCAAAAGACAATCTTTATTGTGAATCAATTTAGCAACAAACTTCTGCCATGTCTTGCTTGGAAATACACATGGATAGTCTGAAGATTTACCTTTAGGTTGGAAGGATTTTCCTTTTTTTTTTTTTTTTTTTTTTGTTCTTTTCTCCTTTCACAGTCGAAAGTTAGATGCGGGAAGGCTTCGACATTATAAGGGTATGAAGCTTCTATTTAAAATAGACTGTGGCGTTTTTGTTACTAAGCTTTTTCCATGACGAAAACTGTGGTTGATAGTTAGTCAAGACGGAGATCACGACGTCCATATCGGAAGCGCCACTTTTGGTGTTGAATATTATTCTAAATAATTAATAATCATCGATATATTCGAAATGATTAAAAAAAAAATTTAATAGATACATGCAAAACAAGCATATTAAAAATAATTTATTTAATCTAAATAAAGAGAAAGAACAATTGGTATCAAGACAAAATTAAGCATCTCAACTAAATTGGCACCCAATCTTAATCCATCCTAATCATCACTCCAAAATGACATAAACAGTTTATGCCCTGGTGCCAACCTAGAGTGTCATCTATCTAAAATCTCAAGTCAATGCATAAAAGAGAGAATTAGATCAAATAATTTATGTCCACTTTGGTATGAGTTAGTGTAACTATTCATATCTACCTAGAGTACGATATTATCCGCTTTGGTCTTTGTGCCTATACGGTTTTGCTCTTGGGCTTTACCCAAAAATGCCTCATACCATTAGAAGGTGGTCTCTTTATTTGTAAACCATTACATAGATCCATTCCAAAATAAAGTGAAATTACACAGCTTACCATTTTTCCGTGTAGGGACTGATAACTGTCACAGTTAACTCTGATACCAATTATTGATAAAAATAATCTAGGATGTGCATCGGAACATAAATCATTAAAAAAAAAAAAAAAAAAAACAATCTCAGAAATTAATCTCATATGTTGCTTTATATTTCCTTAATCAAAAATAATTTGTTCCCTTAGGTTTATTCATTATTTTCTTATCCTTATAAAAGAGATGTTCGATGTTCTCTGATTAATGATGATCAGCTCAGCTGAAAAAAATAATAATAAAAAATGAAAATAAAATTAAAAAAAGAAGCATCTACCGAGTGATAAGGCAGTGCTTGAAATCTCTTAAGAATCTCTTGACCGTAGATAAGAAACATATATGAACAATAGTATTGCTTATTGTAAGTAGTTATAATAAGTTCATACAGATAAGTGATTACAGATATAATCTAATAGTAATTTTATAATTGACTCTATTATTACGAGCAAAGTTTGAATCCCCCACCTAAAATTTCGAAAAAAAAAAAAAAAAAGTTCACACAAGATAAGATTATTGCATCCAAAGTATTCTTCAAAGTACACATACAAAACAATGTCACTTAATAACAAACTTTTTGAGACCAGAAATTTCAGTTATGATATAGTCTTCCCAATCAATTGAAGCAGGATCAAAATCAAATGCTTGCATCATTTCCATATTATAAATCCCCTTAGCCTTTTGTCTTAGCGTCTCTGAGTTTTTGTCGTCAAACCTACAAATTTTTCAAGGAAATATTAATGTGGAGGCCTACAAATTATACAATAAATTACAAAACAAATAAACAAAGAAAGAAATTGGAAGAACAAACATGAGTTAAAATTACTTACACGCCTTTGAATAGCAAATAAGGTTTGTAAAGCTCTACCAATCGCATTACTTGGTTTACTTGCCGCTTATTGGCATCGTACGTGTCTTCGAAACAATGGAAACATGCTGTATTAACCAACTGCAATATCTGCATTTCAAAAAAGAAAAAAAAGAAAAACTAATGAAATTACAAAATCAATGTTTGACATTTTGCTCTTTTTTTCCCCCCTTCTTGGATGAAAATGATTTTTTTTCCTTAAAGATTGCCGATGTGTGTTTGCCAATGCATCCAGCAGTAGAGAATATATGGGGCTTAGAACTCTCATTTATTAAAATAGAATGAAAAGTCTTTCAAATTTCAAACTTGTGAGCTCCGCCCTCAAACTACTTGGCTCTCATCCGTATGATTAGCTAGCCTTTAACGGGCTAAAAAGAGGATAAGATCAAAACAAGAGATCAAAAGAATATTTGTAGTTAACAAACCTTCAGAGGAAGGATGGCTCGAATAGTCATGTACATTCGAAAACGAGCCATGGTGTTATGGAATGTAAGATTCTTAACTCTTATGGGATTTCCATTCTTGTTCATTAGTGGGTTTTCAATAAAGTGTTGTGTCACTACTTTGTGTAGTTGAGCAATGTCCAAAGGGTTTCTGAGTGAGGACCCCACATTGTAAATTGTGCCAGACGCTTGGTTTGCATGGGCATGAGCCGCAATGGCCATAATTATTGCACTGACCACCATGTCTGCTGGTATCTGCACAATATTAAAGGACATCGATAAAATTAAGCATAATTTTTTTTCAGATAAAAACTAGGTCTCACGTGATATAAGACTTACTGATGGATGATCAGTGATATTGTGAACTGGAAAATGGGAGCAAATTATAAATACGTCTAACTAAATAGTTGATGTGTGTGTACATACATACATACATATATATATATATATACATATGTCTTTGTATGTGTGTTTGAGAGGTGTTCCAAAACTTACCAAGTCAATAATCAATGAATGACTGCCCAGTAACCTTGTCAGTTTTCCTTTGCCAAAACTAACGAGTACGCTATCAACGGTTCTATAGTAATCAGACACAAATTATTTATTAAAAAAAAATGAAAGAAAAATAGTGAGATCAAGAACGAGAAAAAAACTCCCTCAAAAAAAAAAAAAAAAAAAAAAAAAGGGGAAAAGAAAGAGAGAAAAGAAAAATAAATTAAATGGACTGATAAAAGTTGATCGATCACTACATTGTGGGGTCTCGAGACTTGAAAGCCTGGAGCTCTATATCTCTCATTATCTTTGAGACATAATAATATTATGGAATAGTAACAAAACCCCTCTTATGTTTTTACTAGAATGTTACATTTCACCCAATTTTTTAAAAGAAATTTGTGCTTACATTCACGATCTGTTTTTCCAATTATTCTATAAATTATACATCTCGACCTAGAAAAAGCCAAATTATTTTTTATATTTCAGCATTACCTTTTTCAACAAAATTAAAACAATATCAAATGTGAATGCTGTGTGAATACTTTGTGGTTTTTCTTTTTTTTTTTTTATAATATAATACTATTCAAGAAATTATATTTTTATTATACTATTTGTTTCAGATTTATTTAGAAACAAATAATTAAGAAGATTATGTACTCCATTTTTACTTTATGAAAGAAAAATTAAATAAATATTAGAAGACATTAAATTATAGAGCCCTAGAGAAAAACCAATTACCTCAAACCTTCAATCCAACCGGGAAAGGGATCCTTGATAGTACTTGTAATTATTGTGGGCCGCACGATGGCAATGGAGAGATTATCAACTTGATCACATGATTGTTGTAAACACATCTCCCCCATTGCCTTTGTAAACACATAGGTATTCGGCCATCCAAACTTCTTTGCTCTGTTTTTCAATCAAGGATTTTTTTTTTTCCCCAAAAGAAAAGTATAATCAATCACAATGACTTAGATTTTTTTTTCCTTTTTTTTTTCAAGGCGGATTTTTTGGTACATTATGGAAGGAAAAAAAAAAAAAAAAAACTGCTTTCGTACTATCCAATTTTTACATCATCAAATCGAATTAGAATAAAAAGAATGTGAATAATTTAAAGGTAGTTTGATGAAATCTGATAATCGCAGAAGTTTTCATATTTTTTTTTCTAATGTTTACTGATTTCTGTTTTGGTCACTGATGTGAAACATCAAACAATCAAATTTCAAAAAGCAAAATATGTTTTATTACTATAGAAACCTTTTCATGCCAAAATCCTTCATGGTGGCTATGATTGCTTCTTTTGATGCTTCCTTTGCTCTCAGTTCAATCAATTTCTGGACCACCAGTTTCCCTTCTTCTTTGTAATCAAGTTTAGAATTCGTTTTCTTCAATGTCTCCCCACTGTAAAAGGCTTTCTCTTCTATGAGTCCCTTCCTTTCTCCGCACACATAAGCTTGAAACTTAAACATTTTTCAGTACCAAACTTTGAAAAGTACTAGTTGCTAACAAGAATGGGCAATTTTTTTTAATACATGCATACATACATATATATATATGAGCTCTCTTATCAGGCACCCTTATAAAATGGCACCTGTAAATTTTTTTTTTTTTTGGTTATTGTAACAACTATTTAATAATAATGTAACATTTTTCAGTAATACTAGTAATTTGAACTAATAGCTCTATGTAATTCATGATACAAGTTTATAAATAGAAAGTTACATATAAATTAACTAGTAATTATAAGATGCAAAATAAAATGTTATTATTAACACAATGGCTGCCGAAGAGAAGAGCTTTAATATAAACACACATATGCATATCATTTTATACACACACATATGCATATAAAATGGCACCTGTAAATTTTTTTTTTTTTTTGGTTATTGTAACAACTATTTAATAATAATGTAACATTTTTCAGTAATACTAGTAATTTGAACTAATGGCTCTATGTAATTCATGATACAAGTTTATAAATAGAAAGTTATATATAAATTAACTAGTAATTATAAGATGCAAAATAAAATGTTATTATTAACACAACGGCTGCCGAAGAGAAGAGCTTTAATATACACACATATGCATATCATTTTATCCCTTTTTATCCTAAACAAAAATTCGTAATAGATTTCACTCACCAGTTGACACATGAAGAAGGATCTTAAGTTTGATACATTTCTGTGCAAAGCTTATCATGTGCAAAACTCCCATCGTATTAATGGCCAGCGAAATATCATATCTGTCAAGCATCATTTCGCTCCAAATTATCAACATCAACATACCCACTAAAAATTTATGCAAGAGATTATTATTTTGTAAACTCATTTTGTATTTTTTTTCTCGGTCTTAAAAAGCCTTGACTATTAGGATCGTAGTTAAAGCTTTGGTTTAACTAATGATGCCAAGTAATTTTTAACTTTAAATATAGCATTTGTACCATTTTTTAGGTTACATCTGAACCAATTACACATAACAAATTGTGTTTGTCCACTTTTTCAATTTAACTAAAGAATTTTCTATATAAATAATTGGAGAGCTAGAAAATTTCTTCTCAGGCGTAATATGAAAAGTATAATATGAAGGTTATTACCAGATTCATTAAAGAACAAAATGTTTGAAAAAAAAAAATCTCATTATTGTATGAACAGAAACAAAAATACTTTCAAACAAGAAATTAAGATTGAACTTATGAAAATTGTTAGATATGAGTATATGACATAGTCGTCGGCATTTCAAAAAATTAAACTATTTAATTGAAAAGAAAAGTAGTTATAACTTTGTCTTCAAATGTTCTACTCGAATCAATATATTTTGCCAAGACATTAACCAGGGACCCAATTAGTGCCCACATCCTTTGCAATAAAATTTTTTTTTTTATCCTTTTTGAGAGCTGTCTTTCCTAATAAATTAGCAATATATTTTATAGTTCATAAGTGAGAGCACGTACTTACCTTTCATCAAAATTGGTGGTTGCAGCAGAATTGACAATAATATCTATCCTTTCAAACATTTCTTGCCTTAAATTTAAGTCTTCAATTCCCATGTCTTTCTTTCCAATGTCACCCGGGACTGCCACTACTTTTTCCCTTATAAACAAGTCAAAATCTTTGCCCAAATTTTCCTTCAGAACCGAAAACAACTCTTTTCCTATGACCTTTTGCATAAGAAAACCAACGCATCAAACACAAATTAGTTATTATACTTGCAAATTTTATTGGTACTCACTAGATTTCATAATTATATATACACACACTGTGAATTTATTAAGTTTTAGTACAGTGTATTAATTTTCTCACAAGAATGTGAATTTATTATTCAAAACTACTTTTCAAACTTAATATCCAAACCAAACGGAAGATTTCTTAACTTTATACACCGTACCTAGTAGGAGAAGTTCAAGATTTGAACTCTACACCTATAGTAGTAGAGTTAAATATAGATTTATCACTATATCGGTGGGTCACAAATATCTGTTTTTTGATGTTTAAAAATCCCAATTTGTTTGAATTTTTTATTTCATCTATTTTAACTATTCATATCTTATTGCGCAGATAGTTCTCTCTTTTTTCTATTCCTTTAAACATTTAAGTACTATTGTCTCTTGTCAAACCGCCAGCTGCGCGAGAGTTTTATCTACAGATTTGTAGGAGTCAAACTTCATGTTTTTAATATAACTAGTTTGAATACGTGCAAATGCACGTAGTAGTAGTAATTGAAATTTAAATAGTGTAAAATATAAATAACAATATATATAATTATCTATGAGGATAAATTATTTACTACATGAAATATAATCAATATACAATTTTTTATATTCCTTTGTTAAATTTATAACTTTTAATTTGTCATCTTAAATTAATTTGTATATCAAAATATTAAATATAATTGCTCAAAAGATAACAGTAAACTCATCATATCATTCGTTAAATAGATTATGAGTATACTTGTTGAACTTAAATATTCTTTTGTGACAAAGTGCAAAGGTTAAAATATTTATTACAGGAAAATGCCATTTATTAAGAAAACAATCACTTGTATATCATCCAACAAAAATAGAAAAATTGGTCTATCTGTTATAAAGAAGGAGCAAAAAAAGTTTAATCAACAGAAAAATCAAAAAAAAAATGAAAAGAAAAAAAACATACACACACGAATTAGATCTTGGAAAGAAGTAAGAAAAAATTCATAACAATTAGACTTGATCACAATTTAACTTTAAACGTGGAATTTGAGGGGGGAAAAAAGTACATATCATAAGATGAGCATTTCTTCAAAAAACTTTAGAAATATGAATAAAGATTTAAAATATATATATTTTATACGTGTGATTATAATTTCAATTTAAATTTTTAATATTTAAAATAACTATTTTTTATTAATATTAAAGAATAATGTTAATTAAAAAAAACTTTCATATAGTCTAAACTCTTAAAAAAAAAAGGTATTTAATTTTTACTATAACTCATTTTTTTAAAGTAAAGAGTAAACCTTATCATAGATAAGACGACAAATGTGATTGTTCACTTTATTATGACATGATAATATTATGAATTTGTAACATTCATTTTTCATATTATTAATTTTTTCTCTTCAATCCTACTTAATTCCTTATACTAAAATAAAAACCAAAAACCTTAGTTATACTTCATTACATTTTTCTTTTTTAATCAAACATTATTTAAGTTGAATTAACGTTTTTAATTTTATGTATTTTTGTTCATTTACTGTCATTATTCACCTTTTTTATTCTCTAAATACAACCTTACTAATAATTTATGGATGTAAATTTAATTATTGCATTGTTTTTATTTTATTTTTTATAAGAAAAGTTTATGAAGATGAATGAAAAAGTTTGTAGTATCTGACACATCATTAGTAACAGAAATGAAAATCATTTCCCTTCATCAGCATACCGAATAACTTTTCTCTCTCCTTTTTTTTTCACACCCTCCGCACGCCTCTCACTCTCTCTCTCATGTGAACTTCTCCTACATTTTTTTTTTAGAACATCTTCTTCTTCGTTGGATCTTTCTTTCCCTTTTCTTTTTTCTTTTTTTCAGATCACCTTTCTTAACTCTCTTCTTCCCTCTTTTCTCAGCAAAAAAACTCACTTCTAGTTGAGATGTGATGATTACATGCTTACTCTGTGCATTTTTCTGACGTTGGACCTTGCTGGTGTCAATTTTAATGCCAACATCTATATATGGATTAAAGAAAAAAGCCTAAGATGAATGAACAAGTTGGTTTTCCAACAGGGAGAATCCATATTAGTTGATGATATAGGGGAGACCAAAAGTCAGAGAGAAGCAAAAAAAAATTCTAGGAAGAAAAATGAGAACCCATATCGGTTGATGATAGTTTTCTTTTTCTTTTTCTTTTTCTTTTTTGCTCTGAAAATAGAAAGATAGTTGATGAACAAAGAATATGGGTCTAAAAAAAAAAAAAAAAAGAAAAAAGCCATGGTTAGGGAGTTGTTCGAAATGAAACCAGAGTGGAAAAGAAAAGAGAAGGCAAATGTCAGATCTCAAAAAGAAGAAAGAGAAAGAGGAGAGGGAGAGGAAAATGAAAAAAAAAAAAAAAAAGCTGACGGAGGGCAGAGAAGGAGACATAAAAGGTGGAAAAAGCTGTTGACATGGAGAAAGAAAGGAAAAGTTCACGATTATCAAAGACTCCCAAAACGCATGCAAAATCCGCGTTTTTGACGACGAAAAAGGAACAGTGAAAAACACTTCTACTCTTTTATTATAGTTAGAATTGAGAAGTTATATAACTGATATTAGAAACACTTGGCACATCACAATTAGATTTGCAGTCACTAAGCAATTCCATATATTAAACAAATGTATATATAGGCACAGATCTGCGCAAGGGCCAGGGGCACGTGGCCCCCTCAATTTTTTGAAATCTAAATCTTACCCTCATATTTTCTTAAAATTTTGTAATTTACCCCTACTTAAAAGTTTTTTTTTTCCGTCAATGTGCCTCTACTCAAAAGTTTTTTTACCCCCCCCCCCCAAAATGTGCCCTGTAAGGCTCAATTTATTCTTACATTTTAATACCGTAACCAACATTTGATTTTTTTTTCCCTCCTAATTTCTTTATCTATATTTCTTTCTAATTTTTTGAACTTTTATTTGTTTTTAAAAAAATTTTTACTGTTTTTAAAATTATCAACAATTTGAATATTTGTACGTGTAAGTTTTTATTTATTAGTAAAAAGATTTACCTTTAAAAGAAAAATGACAGTGTAGAATAAATTAGAGTGAAATTTAATTTTTAATTAAAAAATTACAAACAACATACAACAAATAATTAGTTTGATACTTCTATTTATGATAGCGTTTGAGATAAAGTTCAAGAATAAATTTCACAATATTTTCAAAATATAAAAACAATATGTCATAGTTATTATATGGTAATGAATATGAAAAAGAAAAAAAAATTAATCTTTTTTATCATATAAAGTTATTAATTTCAAAAATTTTCCCGTTATGTATGTCCTTACTAAGATAAATTTTCAAATCCGTCACTTTCTGTGTGTATATATATATAGCACCTTCTATTATGTAGTGCATTTATGTGAGCATATATATGTATATATAGTTAAACAAGTAAAGAATATTTGGATGTAAACCTCATCATGAAGGCGTTTTCGTGCTGAGTCTCGATCTGGGGCTCTTAAAACAAGATAAAGCTTCTCCACTTTCGGCTGAACTCTTAGCAATTTCTCCACTAGAACTGCGCATATTATGCAAGAAAATATATTAGATATCATACATCATATTGCCATGCATGGATAAATATGTGTGTGTGTGCATAAAAATTATTTGTACAATGTATATATGTATGTATATGTGGCCATATGAAAATAGAGATCGTGTGAGTAGCTAGTCGGAGGTATACTTTTTGCAAGAAAACCAGTGGCTCCGGTGACTAAAATGGTCTTGTTCTCAAAGAAATGCAACAGATTTTCCATTTCCCTTGCCAAAATAGATGAGAGGGATCAGAGAGAAGAAAGAAACAGGAAGTGTTGAATGGAATTTCTCAAGTTTTTCAAAGAAGAAAGATTTAGAGGATTTCGTGCTCAAGTGTAAGCATGTTGTAGGATCTGACATTCTATATATAGCACAAAAACTACCAGGAAAAGGGTGCCCTTTTTCTTACCAAAAAAAGAAAGAAAAGAAATTAAGCACGTGTAAGTCGTGCTATGACAAGCAAAAAAAATTTTTAATAAAAATTATGGGGTTTGTAATAAATTCTGACTGTTTATGTTTCCTGAAGCTCCTGGCTTTATAATAGGGCCGATAATTTCAGACATAACACGATGACACAATACGAGAACGACACAATATAATGGATTTGTACCGCTTGATTAATAATTAGGTCGAAATTTGATCGATATGTTTAACACAAAAATAAACGAGTCAGAAACGAGCTAATACAGTTAACCCATTTAACCTGTTTATTTAAATGAATGTGACAATAATGATGTGTTTGCTAATTCTAGTTGTTAGTTTTATATTTTCTATGAATATAATGAGTTTCTTATATTAATGAATTCATTATTTTAAGAAATTTTTTTAAATCTAAAATCTTCATATTAAATGGGTCAGAAACTAGTTTTCATGTTAAATTAGCCACAAATGGGTTTTTTCGTGTTAAATGGGTTATAAATAGGTTTATGTGCCAACCCATCATGACCGCGTTTAATAACAGTGTTTAGATGTGCTACCCGTTTAACAAACGGTTCATGTTCATGTTTAGTTACTGGCCCGTTTATTAATCATACAGTGTTCATGTTCATGCTCGTGCTTATCGTGCCGTGCTGTAATTAGGCTAGTCCAAACTTGACCCACAAACACAAATTGCCAGCCCTACTTTATATGTGGTCTTCGATGGCATTTTACAATATTTTATATAAAAGAACACTACAGATTATCAAATATATATATATGAACAAATGAAAGAACATTTTTTTTTAAAAACTGTGCCTCTATTTCTATTTGTATTATTTCTAGCTTTTACATTACTGTTCACGCTACATATTGACTAGAACAATGAACCCCCTAGCGGGTCGATCCATTCAAGCAACTCCAAAATCAGTCATTGAGTCTATTTATACAAATCAAGTGTAGATTTCACCTCTATTGGTATGAACAAAAGAGAAAATGATATAAAATGGGGAGAAACCCTAATGGTTGTTAAAAAATGAACGGACATAGACCACGTGACCTACACATGGGCATAGTTAGAAGGACAATTTGGTAAAACAATAATAATTGAAATTAAAATTAAAATAAAAAACATAAAACATAAAGTACTAAGAAACAAAATATTGATCTAGCCAAGCAGTGAACATATTTTACAACTAAAAAAAGATGATGCTGACAAATTATGAATTTATGATATATGAGTGTATAATTGGATGATGAAGATGATGAACAGTGTATATTTGGTTGTAAAAATATGCCTTGTTTTTTCGGATGATGAAGACGATGAACAGTGTATATTTGGTTTTTTTTCCTCAAGGTTATTTTAGTAAATTTGACTAGATACATAAAGTGAGAGTCATGCACTTTTCCGTCCATTTTTTAACACTGGTTAGGGTTTGACCCCATTTTATATCTTTTTTTTAGGGTTTAGAAACCAACTAATAAAAAATAAAAAAAAGTTTGAGGATTAATCGACATCTTTAT
Source organism: Ficus microcarpa (assembly GCA_025413485.1). Taxonomy (NCBI): domain Eukaryota; kingdom Viridiplantae; phylum Streptophyta; class Magnoliopsida; order Rosales; family Moraceae; genus Ficus; species Ficus microcarpa. The sequence goes on along the minus strand of CM046377.1, from coordinate 2,592,689 downwards.
TAAAAGTCTAGGGATTATCATAGCAATCTACCCTAAAATAAAATCAGGGATACAACTCATTTGTGAGAATACATTTAGGAGCATCCTAATTTTTCGCACGAGGAACACATTATTATAATGTACTAAGGCATATTTTTCTCCAGGCATTTATTATCAACTACATTAAAATTTAAAAAAAAAAATCTCCTTCACAAATAATCAAATTCTCTCCAATAATCTCCACCACACGAATTGTCAAATCTATAGAAGGGAAAGGAGATAGCCAATTTGTTAGACTAAAATTTAATTCCTAACCACTCAAGCCCCTCTTGGAATTTCAGACGAAAACAAGTACGTAATTGTTTTCTTACGTCTTGGATAAGAAAACACCCTTTTAAATCGTAGTTAATTGTTTTGTATAATAATAATGACATAAAATTAGCAACAATACTGTTGCTTATTGATGCAGTTACGTAAGTAGATATACTAAAATTATACTGATGAGTAGTTACAAGTATAATTTAACAGTAATTTCACATTGACTCTACCATAAATTACAAAGTTTGTATTCTTCACCTCAAGTTCTCAAAAAAAAAAAAAAAAAAAAAAATTTCGCACAGATAATAAGATTATACATCTCAAAATATACAAACTAAACAGTGCAGAGATTACTAAACTAAAATGTGCTAAACTTCAACAATATTTCTTAAAGAAAAGCTTTTTGATAAATAAAAGTTGATTTTTGTATATGAAAATTCTAGAAGGGATGTCAAGCGCTTTAAAATAATGCAAGAATTACTTCATTCATTCATATAATCCAATGGTTGGGTATTGTTGACGTCAGATTTTATGCATTTTTACTCACCGTACATGTGTCAACTCAAGCCGTCCAAATATCGAGATCAACTATCCAATGAGTCAAAATGAGTTCGAGAGGTTAGATCAACTCACCGATTAGTCGATCGGTCTATGAGCCAACACATGATTTTTGTTATTATTATTATATTATTATTTTAGGAAGTCTGTAAAAAGATACTCACTGCACTTTCTTCCGCTGAAAAGGAAGCCATCAACTCTGTCCTAACGAGCTCAAAATCAATCAAATCGGCGTAATTAAAGGCATAAAACCAAATGGACGACTATCTTCTCTAATCAATAAGATCATGGCCCCGGAGAATCTTCAGCTTTGACGACCGAATAAAAACAGGAAACAAACATTCAAGATCATCATATATGAATAAATAAAAAGCTTCAGAAAGAAAGAGAACATATCTCTCGCATCAAATACTATTTTTACTCTATTTTTCTCTGCAATACTACTCTCTTGTACCATTCATTAACCATACCCGAATCTCCTGAAGTACCATCGAGGATGTAGCTCTTATGAACAAACGAAATATCTTTATTTATTTATTTATTTATTTATTTTTACTGTGCCTCTGTCTCTATTTGTATTATTTCTAGCTTTTATTTTACTGTTCACGCAACATATATATTGACTAGAACAATGAACCCCCTAGCGGGGTCAATCCATTCAAGCAACTCCAAAATCAGTCATTGAGTCTAGTTATACAAATCAACTGTAGATTTCACCTCTATTGGCATGAACAAAAGAAAAAATAATTGTGTTTGGAAGGACATAGTGCACAATCGTCGGGTTATTATCAAAATCAAATTAGATCTAAAATTACATAATAAACTCGTGAAGTTCGATGAAAATTTAAGGATTGAATTTAGATCTAAAATTACATGATAAACACACGAAGTTCAATGAAAATTTAAGGATTGAAAGTCTATATACTTTATTAAAAGTGTACCTTTTGACTTCCTATTACAAAAAAGTTTATTTTTTTTTTAATTTTTTGAGGACAAACATTCAAAGTGTTGTTAATAGAAGTTACAAGTTTGTTTAGAAATAGTAGATTTGTCTTGAAATTTGTAGAAATTTCATGGGTGGAACCGAGGCTACTCAAGATCGTTATGGCCACCATCAACCAATTAGTGATACAACTCTTTTAGGAACAAATTATATGGTCTCGTGACAAAACCCATTTAAGTCATTTGACATCAAGGTCAAATAAATTTTTTTTAAAGAAAAATTACCCAAATAACCACCTTTTTTTCCTTTGTTGAATAACATAATACAAACTCCCTCATCTTGATCAACATAACAAAAACTTTAGTTTATTTTAGTTTGATTTTGTGTATATTGATCTAATGTTACTTTTTGTGTCATGTTAGTACAATAATATTTAAATTTGTGTCATTCAGGTACTTTCCCCATAATAAAAAAATCTCATTCACAAATAATCGTATTAGGCTAACTAAAGTCTCGCCACTTGAATTTGTCAAAACGTCTCCTATGGAATGGAGAAGTGATAGCCAATTTATTAGGACCTCACTTAACTCCTAACTACTAAAACACATCTCTGAATTTTAGCTTTCGTCTGATAAGTTAGTCAGAGATAAAATTTTTAAATTGGAATTGATTGAATTTTCAAAAACTAGTTATAAATTTTTTTGACTTTTCAGAAAAAGACAAAAACTGATTTGAAAAAGTACGATTTAGTTGAAATGTAACTTAAACACCAAACAAGCCCTTAGACACAAAATAAACTAGTACGTATTGGAAAAAGAAAATATCAGTTATGACCTCACTTAACTCCTAACTACCCAAACACATCTTTGAATTTCAGACACAAAATAAATTAATATGTGTTAGAAAAAGAAAATATCAATTATGACCTCACCTAACTCCTAACTACCCAAATACGTCTTTGAATTTCACACGCAAAATAAACTAGTATGTCTTCGAAAAAGAAAATATCAGTTATAACCTCATTTAACTCCGAAGAGAGTATATGTGGTGAAGAAGATATTTTGGTTGAAGTCATTTATTCAAGTACAAGTCCTAAGACCTAACATGTGCCACACGCTCCCGCTAATTTTCTAACTCCTAAGTCCCTATTTATTGTACAAGGAATTAGTGGTAATCCGATACTATATACCATTAAGCCCTAATTGGATGGTTTTTACATATCTTCCCAAGATTATTCTGATTAAAAAAAAAAAGATTTAATGTTCGTATTAGCAAATGATAAATATGATTTCTTTCAAAAGAAAAAAGAAAAAAAAAAAAAAAAGATGGCAAGTAATCTATAAACGTTCGTGTGTCAATCTTATGTTTGTCAGAAACCTACTTAACGGATCCTCGGGTTGTGAGTTACGCACAAACAGTATGTGTCTCGCTTCTCGCATAGTGCGAGACTAAGAGGATTCTTGCACATGACATCTAAATAATTGATTTATCAAATGCGATGTGAAATTTGAGATTTTTAGATAATTAGACTTTCATCTTAAAATATTTTTAAGTGAAATGACTCAATGAATGTATAATGTTTTTGTTTTATCTTTACGGTATCAATGTAAGATTTGGATTTATAATGACACAAAAAGTTCATTAATGATATATGTATATGTGTTTTTTTTTTTTTTTTAAGAAATAATATATTTACTACCTATTTTGATCTTTTATTATAGTTGACATCATTTCTTATTCATACAAATTCTTTTATTTTTCTTTTTTTATTTTTTGACTTTAATGGTGAATATTTTTTGTTGATAGATGTGAATTACCTTTAATATACCTAAATTAGTTATAAACATCAAAATAAAAATAATAAATATAAAATATTTACTATAAAGATGATGGTTTTTGATCAAAAAATTAATAAACACGTCACAAAATGTTAACAATAAAGATTGATGAAACAAAAATATTCACACTTTTTATATAAAAATTAATAAATTCTTTATGAAAAACCTATTTATTTATATAATTCACTACAAATCAAATTGTTGTCATTTATGTATCAACCAAATAAATTGAAGACTAACACAACAAATGGCATTGAATTCTTCATGAAAAAACACTATTATTTATATAAACTAGTAAAAATGAAATCGAATCTATCTTTATGATAAAAACTAATTCAATATACAAAAGATTTTTTTTTAGATATTTATTTTTTCTTTATTTAGGTTATTCTCATTAATGTGAAATCTGGTTTTATGAATATTTACACATTCTTTACAATAAATCAAGAACGTTTACATATTTTCCTTTCATATTGTTTCGTTCAGCATTCCATTAAATCAACCTTAGTCATATTTGGTAAACATTTTAGATTCTTTTTTTTTTTTCTTGTAATTTCTTTATTTGTTAATTCTCCATTCTTTTTTTTTAATTATTTTTTTAAAAGTTAATTCTCTATTCTTTAAGAAGGATAATACTGGCTTTATTATCACTATTTCAGATGTTTATGTAAATAAATGAAAAAAAAATGAACATATCTCAAATCAATGCCACCAATTTGGATATTTATGTAAATAACCCATTATTCTTATAAACAAAACCAAGTCGTTTTAAAAATCACCAAATCTCCCTACTATCTCACTAAGCATATGAACAATGTGTGGGTACCATTGCTTTTCAATTGCAAAATTGCCGACATCGGATAATGATGACAAAATTGACACGGGAAAATCAAGCAAAAATAAAATAAAATAAAGGATAAATTGCTACAATAGTTTTTGAATTTTTAATAAGGGTGTTGATTTGTCCTCAAAAAAAATTTTTTTTTATTAGTTAGTCCCTCAACTCTTAAAAATGGTATAAAATGGGGAGAAACCCTAATGGTTGTTAAAAAATGAACGGACATAGACCACGTGACCTACACATGGGCATAGTTAGAAGGACAATTTGGTAAAACAATAATAATTGAAATTAAAATTAAAATAAAAAACATAAAACATAAAGTACTAAGAAACAAAATATTGATCTAGCCAAGCAGTGAACATATTTTACAACTACAAAAAGATGATGCTGACAAATTATGAATTTATGATATATGAGTGTATAATTGGATGATGAAGATGATGAACAGTGTATATTGGTGGTAAAAATATGCCTTGTTTTTTCGGATGATGAAGACGATGAACAGTGTATATTTGGTTTTTTTTCCTCAAGGTTATTTTAGTAAATTTGACTAGATACATAAAGTGAGAGTCATGCACTTTTCCGTCCATTTTTTAAATCTGGTTAGGGTTTGACGCCATTTTATATCTTTTTTTTAGAGTTTAGAAACCAACTAATAAAAAATAAAAAAAGTTTGAGGATTAATCGACATCTTTATTAAAAGTCTAGGGATTATCATAGCAGTCTACACTAAAATAAAATTAGGGATACAACTCATTTGTGAGAATACATTTAGGAGCATCCTAATTTTTCGCACGAGGAACACATTATTATAATGTACTAAGGCTTATTTTTCTTCAGGCATTTATTATCAACTACATTAAAATTAAAAAAAAAATCTCCTTCACAAATAATCAAATTCTCTCCAATAATCTCCACCACACGAATTGTCAAATCTATAGAAGGGAAAGGAGATAGCCAATTTGTTAGACTAAATTTAATTCCTAACCACTCAAGCCCCTCTTGGAATTTCAGACGAAAACAAGTACGTAATTGTTTTCTTACGTCTTGGATAAGAAAACACCCTTTTAAATCGTAGTTAATTGTTTTGTATAATAATAATGACATAAAATTAGCAACAATACTGTTGCTTATTGATGCAGTTACGTAAGTAGATATACTAAAATTATACTAATGAGTAGTTACAAGTATAATTTAACAATAATTTCACATTGACTCTACCATAAATTACAAAGTTTGTATTCTTCACCTCAAGTTCTCAAAAAAAAAAAAAAAAAAAAAAAAAAAAGTTCGCACAGATAATAAGATTATACATCTCAAAATATACAAACTAAACAGTGCAGAGATTACTAAACTAAAATATGCTAAACTTCAACAATATTTCTTGAAGAAAAGCTTTTTGATAAATAAAAGTTGATTTTTGTATATGAAAATTCTAGAAGGGATGCCAAGCGCTTTAAAATAATGCAAGAATTACTTCGTTCATTCATATAATCCAATGGTTGGGTATTGTTGACGTCAGATTTTATGCATTTTTACTCACCGTACATGTGTTAACTCAAGCCGTCCAAATATCGAGATCAACTATCCAATGAGTCAAAATGAGTTCGAGAGGTTAGATCAACTCACCAATTAGTCGATCGATCTATGAGCCAACACATGATTTTTGTTATTATTATTATTATTATTTTAGGAAGTCTGTAAAAAGATACTCACTGCACTTTCTTCCGCTGAAAAGGAAGCCATCAACTCTGTCCAAACGAGCTCAAAATCAATCAAATCGGCGTAATTAAAGGCATAAAACCAAATGGACGACTATCTTCTCTAATCAATAAGATCATGGCCCCGTAGAATCTTCAGCTTTGACGACCGAATAAAAACAGGAAACAAACATTCAAGATCATCATATATGAATAAATAAAAGCTTCAGAAACAAAGAGAACATATCTCTCGCATCAAATACTATTTTTACTCTATTTTTCTCTGCAATACTACTCTCTTGTACCATTCATTAACCATACCCGAATCTCCTGAAGTACCATCGAGGATGTAGCTCTTATGAACAAACGAAATATCTTTATTTATTTATTTATTTATTTATTTTTACTGTGCCTCTGTCTCTATTTGTATTATTTCTAGCTTTTATTTTACTGTTCACGCAACATATATATTGACTAGAACAATGAACCCCCTAGCGGGGTCAATCCATTCAAGCAACTCCAAAATCAGTCATTGAGTCTAGTTATACAAATCAACTGTAGATTTCACCTCTATTGGCATGAACAAAAGAAAAAATAATTGTGTTTGGAAGGACATAGTGCATAATCGTCGGGTTATTATCAAAATAAAATTAGATCTAAAATTACATGATAAACTCGTGAAGTTCGATGAAAATTTAAGGATTGAATTTAGATCTAAAATTATATGAAAATTACATGATAAACACACGAAGTTCAATGAAAATTTTAGGATTGAAAGTCTATATACTTTAATAAAAGTGTACCTTTTGACTTCCTATTACAAAAAAGTTTATTTATTTATTTTTTAATTTTTTGAGGAAAAACATTCAAAGTGTTGTTAATAGAAGTTACAAGTTTGTTTAGAAATTGTAGATTTGTCTTGAAATTTGTAGAAATTTCAAGGGTGGAACCGAGGCTACTCAAGATCGTTATCGCCACCATCAACCAATTAGTGATACAACTCTTTTAGGAACAAATTATATGGTCTCTAACAAACTCATTTAAGTCATTTAACATCAAGGTCAAATAAACTACCCAAACACGTATGACCTCACTTAACTCCTAACTACCCAAACACGTCTTTGAATTTCAAACACAAAATAAACTAGTACGTCTTGGAAAAAGAAAATATCAGTTATAAAAATGACCATCTGACAATTTCATGAGATTTTGTTCCTAATTTTGAGTCAAACATGCATAGTTGCCTTTTTTTTTTTTTTTTTTTTTTTGC
>CM046377.1:2549558-2585142 GCA_025413485.1 Ficus microcarpa | reverse complement strand
GTATAAATAGTGAGAGAGAGCAGATAGTATCAGAGATCCCAAAACATCTCAATTGTAAATTTATATATCCAATAGCAAATCATATTCTACCATACTTCCACCAATGACTCAATTTTACATATATATATATATACATAGTTTAAAAAAAAAAAAAAAAAAAAAGCGCCTCAACACACATGCACATAAAGAAGTTGAGATGTATAATGATTAGTCCACAATAAATAAGTCGTTCGTTGTTATATAATTACAAAGTCTTGATATATGTAGATGCTGGAAATTTATCGTCAAAATTTAACAGAAATTAGTAAAACGAATAGTATAAATAAGTAATTGGGCCCTTGACAATCGTTGGTGAAATCCATAAAACATATAATTATGAAATAATCAAATAATAAAATAAGAGAAACAGCAAGAAAATTATCAACACCAAGATTTAGAAAGGTTCGCCAATTGGATGCTACGTCCTCTATGAGTATGGTTTATTCACTGTATATGAGTGTTTTTGAGTATAATGAATTATAATCTTTCTAGGAGAATTTTGACAGCGTAAGTGTAATAACCCGAAATTTTGATGACTTGTGATTTCTATAGATATAAGGAGAATCTAAGTCTGAATCATGATCTAAGTTGAATATCAGTATATATTTGAGTTCTCATTCAATCAGCTACGAGACTCAATAGTAGTTTGCTTAGTCAAATATGAAGCCTTTTGAGGAAAGGACAAAATAGGAATTTATGATTTTTATTCCGGTCAAAATTTGAACAAGTTGAATCTTCAACATCTTCTTGGCCATCCCGGATTAATTTTGGCTTCATTGGCACAACTAATGATAACTCTAAATTGTCGGGATCTGTTGTGTAAAAGACTTGTACTATTTGCGACGCCATAATAAAAGGATTATTTTTGTATCCCATATGCCTAAAGTCCACCACTGTCACACCGTCCTTATCAATCTTAACAAAATTATTGTCAGCCTACTTGCATTTGAAGAGTGCTATACGCAAGCCGCAATAATCAAGCTTCCAAATATCTTCAATGAACCCAAAGTAGTTTGTGGAACCGTATACCCGGTTCTTGTCCTTTGCGGATGAAATATGCATAGACTCGGCACGAAGGCTCACACCACTATTTTGGATTGGATGCTTCTCATCTCTTTCGCGAGTGTAAAAGGTGTAGCCATTGACAAAATACGATGTATATCTTGTAACTATCGATGACGGTCCTCTTGCTAGCTTCATTAAGTCTTGGGAAACGCTAGGCTTCATATGCAAATGTCGGCTTATCCACTTCCTGAATGTCCGGTTGTGCTCATCTTGAATCCACTTCTCACATCTTGTTTTCCTTGGATTCGCGACTCTTAATTCCGTCATGTGAATCTCAACGAACGACTCTACTGCCTTAGCATTGTACAAAACATACAGACAAGCTTTTTCCCATTCATTTGAATTTACTGGTGAATGAACGGCCACGGATAATCCTTTTGACGTAAATAGCCTGCTCGTTGGCAACCCTATTGGCTCCGTGTTGGACAAATACTCATAGCAAAATTCAACTGATTCCTCGACTATGTAGTTTTCCACTATACATCCCTCCGGCCTATTTCAGTTCTTCACATAACCCTTCAAAACCTTCATGTACCTTTCAAAAGGATAAATCCATCTCAAATGGACCGGTCCACATAGCTTAACTTCACGAACTAAGTGCACCGTTAGGTGGATCATTATATCAAAAAAGGCTGGTAGGAAAAACTTCTCTAGCATGCACAAAGTCATCACCAATTCAGATTGTAGTGAATCTAGCATAAGTGGATTGATTACTTTGGAGCAAATTGAATTGAAAAACGAGCATAACTTCGTAATTGCATATATCACATCTTTCGTTAAAACTCCCCGCAATGTAAGAGGCAATAATTGTTGCATCAAGATATGACAATTGTGAGTTTTCATTCCAATGAGCCTTAAATCCTTCATCGACACCAACCTTTTGAAGTTAGAAGAGTACCCACTTGGCACTTTTATGGACGCAAGCCATTCACAAAACTTTCTCTTTTCTTGTCTGGATAATGTGTGCTTTGCCGGAGGTAAGTATGTGCCATTCGATCTTTTGTCGGGGAGCAAATTTGGTCTAATCTTCATCTCTTTAAGAGTACGTGAGTTTTCATTCCAATGAGCCTTAAATCCTTCATCGACACCAACCTTTTGAAGTTAGAAGAGTACCCACTTGGCACTTTCACGGACGCAAGCCATTCACAAAGCTTTCTCTTTTCTTGTCTGGATAATGTGTGCTTTGCCGGAGGTAAGTATGTGCCATTCGATCTTTTGTCAGGGAGCAAATTTGGTCTGATCTTCATCTCTTTAAGATCCAACCGTGGTTTTTCACCATCTTTAGTTTTGTTTGGGATGTCAAGCAACGTGCCCACTATCGATTCACAAACGTTTTTCTCAATATGCATAACATCTAGGCAATAACGAACGTAAAGTGACTTCCAATATGGAAGTTCATAGAAGATTGACTTCTTTTTCCAAAGTCTATCGACAACGGGAGGCTTACGTTTTCTCTTTCCTAAAACTACTTTCACGTCTTTAACCATCTCAAATACGGCTTCGCTAGACAAAATCCGAGGAGCAGATCTTTCTTCGGTATTACCATCAAAAGCCTTCTTTTGTTTGCGGTATCGATGATTTGTTGGCAAGAATCTCCTGTGACCAAGGTAAACGGTTTTCTTACCATTCTTCAACCGGATAGAGGTTTTTTCCTTCATACAGACTGGACATCCTATAAAACTCTTCATGGGATAACCAGATAGGTTGCCAGTGCAGGAAAGTCATTAATTGACTAAATCAACATTGCACGTAGATTAAATGTATCTTGATGGTAAGAATCTATAACTTGTAAACCATCTTCCCACAAGCTTTTTAGGTCATCGATTAATGGTACCAAGTACACGTCTATGTCATTCCTCGGTTGTTGAGGGCCTGAGATCAATAATGTCAACATCAAGAACTTTCACTTCATGCACAATTCCGGAGGGAGATTGTAGTTGACAAGTATGACTGACCAGGTACTATGTCGACTACTCATGTTACTATGTGGGTTCATTCCGTTCATCGACAAACCGAGACATAAATTCCTTGGTTCTGCACTAAAATCTGGATGATTGTCGTCAAAGGTATTCCATTGTGGTGCGTCGGCCGGATGCCTAAGTTTGCCATCGTCAACGCGTTTATCATAGTGCCAGGTCAAATTCTTAGCATGCTTGGTATTACGGAATAAATGTTGCAAACGTGGAGCCGATGGAATGTACCATAACACCTTAACCGGCACTCATTTTCTACCATTCGATGGCATCTTGCCATTCTTCCATCTTGACTCCTTACAAATCGGACATTCATCTAAATCTTCATATTCTTTCCGGTAAAGGACACGATCATTTGGACAAGCATGTATCTTTTCATATTCCATTCCCAAAGTGCTCAACGTCTTCTTTGCCTCGTACATACTAAGTGACACTTTGTTATTCTCCGATAGAACATCTTTTAGAAATTCTAAAAGAGTTGTGAAACTAGAATTCGTCCACCCTCTTGACGCTTTCATATTCCATAATTTAATTAATGCTCCTAATTTTGTATATTTTGTACACCCGACATACAACGGCGTTTCCGCATCATTAATCATTGCCTCAAATAACTCCGGACGATGTACAAAGTTTTCTTCCAAATCATTTATCATATTGAACATATTATCACCAACGTCTTCCTCTACAATAGGCTCTTTACCTTTAGAATTCGTCGACGTATATTTAATATCGAAAAAATCTTCACCATGTAAATACCATATTTGATAAGAATAAATAATCCCATAAGCACGCAAATGCCCTTTAACATTATCAATGGAATGAGATCTATGATTACCACAAAGTTGACACGGACACGGAATCTTATCATCCTGTATGTGAGCTTTGGCAAATGACAAAAACTCTTCAACACCATCTACATATGCTTTGGACAATCTATCAAACCACATCTATTTCCTATCTATGATTTGCAAATCCTATAATCAAAAAATTAAAATACTTATAAGTCAAACTACTTGTTACACTGGCTCATTAATTGATCAACAATAAAAAATCTATAGAACGTAACAAAACCGTCTAAAACTACAATGAATAATGTCTAATATTTAAATACCGAAGGAAAAATAACATTTATTGAACACCCATTACACAATTTAACTCTAAATTGATCCCAAACATATATTTATATATATAACATGCACCTTGTGGATTTATATAAAACATACATATAAATTGATCCCACACATAATGAAAAATAAGAAGACGTTAATTAATCAGTTATCACTTACCTTTGGTGACATCCAACGATGTACTGACTGTATTTGGAATAATCTGATCTTATTTTGGGATATGCAGACGATTTGTTGCTGTGAAAAAATTCAGGACGACAAGCACTCGGCGTTTTGTTAAAAATTTTGGTGACGATTTCACGATGGTTTTACGAAAACCGTCGTGCAATATTTAATATTCCACGACGGTTTTACGAAAACCGTCGTGGAATCTTAATATATGACGACAGTTTTTGAAACCGTCGTGGAATCTCTGGGGAATTCACGATGGTTTTTAAGCCGCCTTTTTTACCGTCGTGGATGCCGGAGCTTCCACGACGGTTTTTTAAAACCGTTGTGGAAGCTTCAGCTTCGACGACGGTTTTCGGGTGGCTTTTCGGCTCCGTGTTTTTTCCGAATTTACGACGAAGGTTTTTTTAAAAAAGGTCGTTGAATATTTGTTGTGGTATCCACATTTTCTAGTAGTGAATAAAAAAATAAATTTTAAAAAACCAACTTTTGGTCGGTGCTAGGCGTTGTCCAACCTGACGCCAGCGATGAGCCCACCCCAGTGATGCTGGCCACGGACTCCCCTCTCCAATCAAATCTGTGCCCCCCACCCCAGACGTAGACGAAGAGGCCCCCCCTGACACCCGTGACAAGCCCACCTGTCAGCCCCCCCTGATGCCGCCGACGGACCCTCCTTCCCCGAGTCAACCCGCCCTCCACCCTCCGCCCCCCCCCCCAAAATGCCAAATTTGTGTGCCTTCCCCCTCTGATGCAGACGAAGACCCCCCTCCCTCATGACGCCGGCGACGAGCTCCCCCCCACCCACACAGATCTACATGCCTCCCCTAGCCCAAGCTAAATCCGCGCCCCTCCCCTTGTCGGCCGTTAGCCCAAAAATCGGCGAGACACTCCCCCCCCCCCCGCCCTCGGCAATGCTGTTAACTGTAAACGATGTTAGTTTTTTTTTTTTTTTGGGATACTTTTTTTTTATTATTATTATTTTTTAATTTATTAGTCTATACTAATAAGAGGTAAAGTGCATATAATTATTATACACAAATAGCATTTTAGCCGTTTGATTATATCTTAGCGGTTTAAAGTATAAATGAGACTATACTATAGCTTCTCCAAGAAAAAATAAGTGTTTTTTTTTTTAAGAGAAAAAAAACCCAAACAATTCTATTTGGTCTAAAAACCACTTGCCAAGCCACTGGGTTAGCCTAGTTAGTGAGGGAATGGGAGTTAACAGTTAGGTCCCGTAAGTTCAAGATTCGATATTTGACAAGTGTAAAAAAAATATGTAGATTAAATTAATTTAAAAGGGGAGTGTTGGATGCTTATCAAAAAAAAAAAAAAAAAAAAACCACTTGCCAGTTTTACCATGCCAATATTAAAAGCACCTCTGGAATTATAAAATCAATAACAAAATACTTATTCTTATTTTTGATCTCATTTTCATTTCAAATTCCATTTCCCTCATTTTCAATATTTGGAATTTCACTAATTCCCAATATTTTATTGATTGCTCTCCCTCTTTTCTTTTTTTCCTTTTTTTTTTTCTTAATTTTTAACAATTATCTTTAGTAAAAATATTATTACAATAGTCTTTTTTATTATTATTTTTTATTTTATTAAATCCATAAGTGAACTTCACTTTTTAATTAAAATTACTTATGAATTTCTTATAAAAGTTAATAAAAATGACTATTGTAGTAATATTTTAATAGTTTATGATTATTTAAGTTTTAAAAAAAAAAAAAGAACGAGGGACCAAAATTGTAAAAATTTAAAAATTTAGAGATTAAATGAGTAACTTACTCCATTTGTTTCTCTCTTTTAGATTTTTCCTTCGTTAATTCACTCCTTTCATTTTCTTTACAGTATAGGAATGTGACCATTCTCTCTCTCTCTCTCTCTCTCTCTCTCTCTCTCTCTCTAATTAAGTAGACAAACAAACAAACCACGTTCGATTTAGATTTTGTTTACGGTCCATGTAATTTGACGCAAATAGGCAGTGGAGATGGAATTTTTAAAACTCTCATTGTTATGGATAATTGGCAACCTGCAGTCAAACGACAATGTAACAAGTATCACTTAACAAAGAAAAACGACAGGTCGCCCAGTATTTCAGTAAACGACACATAGTGGAGCTAAACGCCAAGGAGAGTCATAGGCGATGCCCCTGCCAACTTGATTATACATGACACAACACAATCATATAAGCAAATACGTAAGGCATAAATCTGAAATCCTGATCGTAGATTTGAAGGAAAAAAAAAACTCTTATGAGTAAACTACACAAACTTGTCGCTTATTTATGTAATCCGATATCGTCTCACTTATTAATATTTTCAAGATACTCAAAACATCATTTAGTAAGAACATACTTCTTGAGACCAGGAATGTGACTATAAATAATGTAGTCTTCCCAATCAATTGAAGCAGGATCAAAATTAAATGCCTCCATTCTTTTTACATTATAAATCTCCGTAGCCTTTTGTCGTAGCCTCTCCGAGTTTACGTCGTCAAACCTACAATTTTGTTTTTCAAGGAATTAGATGTAGACATAAATTATAAAATAATAAAGAATAACCCACATCTATGTCCTTATATTTAGGGTCGTTCCCAATTTAGTACTTCCCAAATTTTTAAAACTCTCATTGTATCACATAAATTTTGAATTTGTCCAACTTAATCTCTTGTACTAAAACTTTTATTTAAAAAAAAAAAAAAGGAGAATCAGTCTCAGCGAATTCAATCTATTAAAATTAATGTTAAAAACAAACAGAAAAATCATATTACTGGACTTAACTCACTTTTTTCTATTTGTTTTGAGCTAAAATTATAATGGAAGGGTTAAGTAGGGGCTAATTCAAAATTAAGCAGGTAGGGTGAGAATTTTTAAAATTCAGAAGATAAAATGAAGATTATATTAAAATTTAAGAGCTATAGACTAGAATAATCCGATAAAAAACTAAAGAAATCGAAGGAAAAAAAAAAAAAAAAAAAAACATGTATCATTAGTTACATGCCTTTAAATAGTCCATATGGTTTGTAAAGCTCTGCCCAACGCATTACTATCTTTTTTTGCCGCTTGTTGGCAGTGTACACATCTTCAAAATAATGGAATAACGCCAGATCCACAAGCTGCAATGTCTGCATTCCAAAATAGGACTCACAAAAATAAAAGTTAATGCAAAAAGAGAAATGGAACAAATTTTCTACAATAACTTAAGTATTTATCTAGTCAACTTACTATTTACTCTAAGTATTTTAAAATCTACTATTTACTTTAATTATTTATTGATTGAAAACTGCTCAAATGAATAATGGATCTATATTATTGAGACGAGTATGTTCCCAGTATTTAACTTTCAAAATTCTGAATTTTTCCCTAAAAACTAATAGAATATTTCGCCCTTCATTATTACTTATAGTGCCTTTAAAAAATAGGGGGGAAAAAAGGAGAGAAAAGAATATATAATAACGAAGGTAGAATATAGAACGAACCTTCAAAGGTAGAACGTACATTCAGAAGCTTCCCATGGTCATGAGCAAATACATCTTGCCAACTCTTATGGGCCTTCCATTTTTGCTCATAAGTGGCTTCTTAGCAAAATGTTTAGCAAAATGTTGGAACATTATTAGCCAAAGTCAAAGGATTCCTTAGGGAGGATCCGACGTGATAAATGATGATAGACGAATCTAATTGGTTTATATGAGCACGGGTTCTCATAGCCACAATTATTGTATTCACCACCATGTCAACTGGTATTCTCACAATTATTTAAAAAATAATAAAAAATAATTTAAAATAATATAATATCCATGCGTGTACCTACTGATTTTTATCACAATTGATTAAAAAAAAAACTATAATATCCATATGTGCGTGTGTGCATATATATCAAACATGTAGATTATGAATTGATACATGTGTGTTTGAAGTTTCCCTACTTACAGCGTGAAGTACCAAGGAAGGAGTGCCCAAAAAGCTTGGCAAGTTGCCTTTATGTTTGAATAATTAGATTATTGATATTTGTTTTACATTTATTTTATTTTAAATATAACATTCATTAATACACCTTATTAGTATGGATTCTATTGGAACATGCTGCATGGAACAATTGACAACTTACTTCAAACCTTCAATCCAACCGGGAAAGGGGTCCTTGATAGTGCTTGTAATCATTGTGGGTCGTATGATGACAGTGGAACCTTCAAGACAACCGTGAAAGGGGTCCTTGCTTGAACACTAGATATCTTAACAATAAAACGACAAAATTGTTTTCAAATGTCCACCTTTTTCCTGAAATTGAGGGTAGGGGTTCAAGATTTGAACTCTACACTTATAATGATGGAGTTGAGTATAAAATTGTCTCTAGATTATATTTTTCATTAACAACATTTTTGTTGTCTAAAAATCCCAATTTGTTTTTACTTTTGTTTCCATCTGATTTTTACTGCATATCATATTTTGAATATGGTCCATCTCATTTTAGAAATGAAATGATAATAATATTTGTTTGGACCCTAAAACTTATCTCATTTTAGAAATAAAATGAAAAATATCCCATTTTTCAGCATAAACCATTTCACTATTTTCATTTCAAACCTATTTATCACAATAATGTTTTCAAATTCAAAAATTTATCTGCTCGACTTTAAGTTTTAAAATTTCATATAACTTTTTCATTTTTTACCCTAATTAAAATAATTCTTTTTTCAATGTGCATAATTAATAGAAGAACAAATCTAAATTCATACACTATTATTATGATAAGATTTGTGACAAAAAAAAAAAAATTTCAGATGACCTTTTCTAATATCTATTGAAATAACATTTCAGAAATTTCATGTTTTTCATGATTATAAAAAGCTGCACATTCAAATGCTATTTCTTTTTCAAAAAACGTGACTTCTCTTTTTCTAAAACAAGAAAATTTTTCATTTCAAAAGCAAACATACGAACCAAATTGACCCTTATATTTCATGAGGTACACATTTTATGGTCTCGCAACCAACCCATTTAAGGCCTTTATCATCAACGTCAAATTGAAAAATCTCATTCACAAATAATAGTATTAGGATAACGACATATCCCGCCACTCAAATTCTTAAAATGTCTCCTATTTTAAAGAAAGGAGATAACCAAATTAAGACCTCATTTAATTCCTAACAACTAAAACACGTCTTGGAATTTCAGACCAAAAAAAAAAAAAAAGAAACGTCTTGGAAAAGAAAATAACAATTATGAAAGAGACATATTGGTATTATGCTTAATCTTTAAATTGCAGTTGGTTGATTTGCTTAAAAAAAATCTCACGTATGTAACAACTTTTAATCATTCGCTGGATGATTATATTGGATATGCTCTCATATTCACAATTAAGAAATGCATGTGACATTTAAAAACAATTTTTCACTATCATCTCAAGGACATTTTTGTTCATGTACGTCCAAGATGCAATAAATATTAAAAAAAAAAAAAAACCGTCTTTAAATGTCGTTGTATATATAGAGTCGAAAGTTTAATTAGTTTTTTTTTTCCCCTAATTTTTTCAAGAGTGCTGTGGATTATTACATATAAAGGGCCAATAAATAAAAGATTGACAACTTTTCAATTGTCATGTGTGTTTAGAATAATAAATGAACAATAACCTAATAAAAATTTTATACATATAAAATAATAATTGATTCTATTCAAAATTAATAATAAAAAGTAACTAACTTACTTGGAAACGCAGAAACAAGTTAATTATCGAACAAAAGGCAATCTTTATTGTGAATCAATTTAGCGACAAACTTGTGCCATGTCTTGCTTGGAAATACAGATGGATCGTCTGAAGATTTACCTTTAGGTTGGAAGTATTTTCCTTTTTTTTTTTTTTTTTTTTTTTTGGTTTTTGAAACATATTTCTTTCACAGTAGAAAATTAGATGCGGGAAGGCTTCGACATTATAAGGGTATGAAGCTTCTATTTAAAATATCTACTGTGCCATTTTTGTTACTAAGCTTTTGCCATGCCGGTAAAACTGTAGTTGATAGGTAGTCAAGATGGAGATCACGGCATCCATATCGGAAGCCACTTTTGATGTTAAATATTATTCTAAATAATTAATAATCATCGATTTATTTGAAATGATAAAAAAATTTTAATATATACATACAAAACATGCATATAAAAAATCATTTATTTTATCTAAATAAAGAGAAAGAACAATTGTTATCAAGACAAAATTAAGCATCTCAACTAAATTGGCACCAAATCTTAATCCATCCTGTACCATCACTCTAAAATGACATAAAAAGTTTATGCCCTAGTGCCAACCTAGGGTGTCATCTATCTAAAATCTCAAGTCAATGCATAAAGGAGAGAATTAGATCAAATAATTTATGTCCACTTTGGTATGAGTTAGTGTAACGATTCATGTCTTCCTTTGGTATGATATTATCCGCTTTGGTTTTCGTGCCCACACGATTTTGCTCTTGAGCTTTACCCAAAAATGTCTCATACCATTAGGAGGTGGTCTCTTTACTTATGAACCATCGCATATATTCATTCCGAAATGACGTAGGATTACACAACTTACTCTTTTCCTTGTAGAGACTGATGGTTGTCACAATCAACACTGATTATTGATAAAAATAATCTAGCATGTGCATCGGAAAATCAATCATTAAAAAAAAATAAAAATAATCTCAAAAAATAATCTCATGTTGCCTTATATTTCCTTAATCAAAAATATTTTTTTCCCTTGGGTTTATTCATTATTTTCTTATCCTTATAAAAGAGATGTTCGATGCTCTCTGATTAATGATAATCACCTCAGCTGAAAAAAATAAAATAAAATAAAATAAAAAATAAAAAATAAATAAAAGAAGCATCTACTAAGTGATAAGGCAGTACTTGAAATCACTTAAGAATCTTGACCGTAGATAAGAAACATATGTGCAACAATAGTGTTGCATGTTGATGCAATTATGTAAGTAGATATAATAAGTTCATACAGTAAGTGATTATAGGTATAATCTAATAATAATTTTATAATTGACTCCATTATTAAGGTGATAAGTTAGTTTTATACTACTTAATTGGGTACTTTTAACTTATTATTTTGTTGGTTTTCAATTTGTTTTTAGGATCTTTTACTTTGTTTTATTCTTTTTTGTAGGATAGAGGTAAAAAGATGGATTCATTGTTTTTCGGCGCGTTTGGAGCTAAAATGGAGCGTTTGACATGCTTTGGTGTGATGATTTTGTTTTGCGGAGTATTGGGTGCCTACGCATCGATTTTATGGGGCCTAGGCGCTTGAATTAAAATTTTCAGTACAAAAACCCGAGAGTATGGCGCCTAGGCGTCGTTTTAGTAGGGCCTAGGCGCTAAAAGAGAGTTCCGTCTACGTACTTTGGGGCCTAGACACTGAAAAATTGAGGCCTAGGCACAAATCGTGATTTCCAGTTTGGAGCCTAGGCATAGAAAGTTGAGGCCTATGCGCCAATGCGGGATTATGCAGGATCTGATTTGATTATCTAAATTTGAAATTCAAATATCAAATCTTTTTGTTTGTGGCTATAAATAGAAGCCTTTTAGGGTTTCAAAGAAGAATTTTTTTTTTTTTGGAGAAAAAAAGAAAGGTGAAGAAAACGAGAGCAATATTGTGAATTGAAGAAGAAGGGAAGCAATTCCGGAGACGGAACGCAGTAATTCCGATTCATAAATCAGTTTTTTTCCTTTTCTCATCATGTTTAGAACGTTATTTAGAATGTTTTTTAGTTTCATTATGAACTAAATTTCTTTTTCTAGGGATGTAGCTGGATTATGAATGTTCAATTTCATTATGGTTTAATTCAATTTCGATGTTTATTCACTTTCTAGGGCTGCGATGTAGCCGGATTATAAATGTTCAATTTCATTACGGTTTAATTCAATTTCAATGTTTATTCATATCTATGCTGAGTGTTTAATCTATTTTTAATGCTTGTGAAAGTGTGCGCGCCCTTTTCCATTGATTTGTGATTCACTTTGAGACTGAGAAGTGATAGTTAGATTAGACCTTGATTAAGGGTTTGTTTGGCAAAACATCTCATTTTAAACTAAATTGTACTTTTTCATCATGATTTTTGTCTTTTTTCCAAAAAGTTTTTTGTCTTTTTTGAAAAAGTTTTTTGTCTTATCTAAAAAGTCAACAAAAATTATTATTACAACTAAAATATTTCAACTCAAACTAACATACCAAACAAACCCTAAATACCATGAGATTGTCATAGGATAGAGATATCTATGAGGCTTGTGTGATACTATAAATTTCTTGTTCTTAATGAATAATGATAGGTTTGGAGTTTGAGACTGAGAGGTGAAAACTGGCTTGTTGTGGTAGTTTGCTAATGCTCGAGAAAGATTAGTGATTATATTAGAGAAGTTTGTCATCAGCATAGGAATAAGTAGAAATTGATTAAATTTGGTATTTTGAACATGATTAATTTGGTGAAATCTGAACCCCTAGATATCCTAAAATATTGAATTTCTCATTGTCAAATTCGTGCTTTTTGTTTAATTTAATTTTCTTTTATTTTATTGCATCTCGTAAATTTATTATTCAATTTGAATTGGAATTAAAGTAATTCTGTACTTAGTAGTAATTAGTCCTCGTTGGGAATGATATCTTTTCACTACTTTATTACTTGAATTGGCTCGTGCACTTGCAAAAAATCACCTATCAAGTTTTTGGCGTCATTGCCGTGGACTAGCTAGTCCTACTAATATTGAGTCAAATAATTCTAATTTTACTTTGAATTCTTTTTATTTATTATTGTCTCTGTTTCTACTTTACAGGAGTATTCCTTAGGTGCATGCGAAAGTTAGGAAGCGATAACTTACTTTCTTTTGATCCTGAAATCGAGCGTTCTTGTCTTCGAAACAGAAGGGAAAAAAGAGAAGTTGTTAGACATTTGCAAGAAACTATGGGTGATACTGATGGGGTAAGAAACGAGAACAAGGCAGTTGGTTTATATTCGGCTATAAGAAGACCAACTATGGTTGCAAACAATTTTGAGATCAAGACGGTGCAAATGCAGATGATCCAAGCAACTCAATTTAATGGGCTCCCTTCTGATAATCCCAATGCTCATATTGCAAGTTTTCTTGAAATTTGCAATACATTCAAGTATGATGGTGTTACTGACGAAGCCATCCGTCTTCTACTATTCCCATTCACTCTGAAGGATCGAGCAAGAGATTGGTTGACCTCCTTGCCTGTAGACTCAATCACTACTTGGGAGGATTTAGTGCATAAAATTCTAGCAAAATTTTTCCCACCAGCAAAAACAGCAAAATTGCGTATAAAGATCAACAATTTTGCTCAACATGATGGCGAAACTTTGTATGAAACTTGGGAGAGATATAAGGAGCTTTTAAGGAAGTGCCCTCACCATGGATTGCCTAAGTGGATGATAATTCACAATTTTTACAATGGGTTGAATAGTACTTCAAGAATTGTAATTGATGCATCTGCCGGAGGATCTTTCATGAAGAAATCTGAAGAAGAAGCTTATGAGTTGCTGGATGATGTAGTCACCAACAATTTTCAATGGCCAAATGAGAGGGCTGCATCAAAGAAAGCAATTGGAGTTTATGAGATTGATGCTTTGACTGTTTTAACTACTCAGGTTGCTTCTCTTACCAAACAGCTTCAGAATAACCTTTTGGCTGTCAACTCTATTCAGACTCCTCTAATTATGTGTGACTACTGTCAAGGAACCACCCCACTGAAGAATGTCAAATGGGCGCTGTTACTTAACCTCAGCCAGAACAAGCACAATATGTGGGGAATTACAACAGGCAGCAGAACAACCCCTTCTCCAACACATTCAATCAGGGATGGCACAATCATCTAAACTTCTCTTTGAGAAATAACCAAAATATGGGCCAGCCTTAGCAGGGAGTGCCACCTCAAGCGAAGAAGTCTGAATTAGAACAAGCAATGCTCCAGCTAACCAAGCATACTGACAAGTTCATGGCCGATACCCAGACCAACATCCAGAATCAAGCTACACAGATCCGAAATTTCGAAGTTCAAGTTGGTCAATTAGCCAACATGCTCAATGGTCGCCAACAAGGTAACTTGCCTAGCACGACTGAAGTCAATCCAAAAGAACAATGCAAGGTGATAACCTTGAGAAGTGGAAAAGAATTTGAGACTCCTTCAACTGGTGAAAAAGCTAATAAGGATGGTCAAGAGCAAATAGAAACCATCCCTGAAGCTAGGCCATTGCCTCCTCAAGAACCAGGCCTCAATGTTCCTTTTCCTCAGCTTCTCAGAAAGAGCAAACTTGATAAGTAATTTGCCAAATTCTTGGATGTTTTCAAGAAGCTTCACATTAACATCCCATTCGCATATGCACTTGAATAGATGCCAAGTTATGTGAAGTTCATGAAAGACATCCTATCAAACAAGAGGAAATTGGAGGACTATGAAACTATTGCACTTACAGAAGAGTGTAGCGCTATCATCCAGAGAAAATTGCCCCAAAAGCTTAAAGATTCAGGGAGTTTCACTATTCCTTACTTTATTGGAAATTCTATTTTTGAAAAGGCATTGTGTGATCTTGGTGCTAGTATTAATTTAATACCTTTGTCTATTTTCAGGAAGTTTGGATTAGGTGAAGCTAGACCTACTACGGTCTCTTTGCAGTTAGCTGATCGATCTGTTAAACACCCAAGGGGAATTATCGAGGATGTCTTAGTCAAGGTGGACAAATTTATCTTCCCTGCAGATTTCATTGTGTTAGACGTGGAAGAGGATAAAGAAATCCCTATTATACTCGGAAGACCTTTCTTGGCAACTAGTCGAGCACTCATTGATGTGCAAAAAGGTGAATTGTGGCTGCGGGTACAAGAAGAAGAGGTAACTTTTAGCGTGTTCAATGCTATTAAGTACCCAGGCGCGAGTGACACGTGTTTCCGTATTGATACTCTTGATGCCTTAGTTTCTGAGCACCTTGGCCAACCAAAGAAACCCTTAGAATTAAGTTTGGTTTATCCACATCCATCCCTCTTCGAAGATAAAGAATTTGTGGAATTTGTGAATTGGTTGGATTCTTTCGATCCTAATAATAGGAGATACTTTGAAGATTTGGGAACAGGTCCATCAAAACCACTTCCATTAATTGAGAAGCCACCAATTCTTGAGCTTAAGCCTTTATCGGATCATTTACGCTATGTTTTTTTGGGAGAATCATCAACTTTACTGAAAGAAAGAAAGTTTACAATGGATGATTTAACCTATATGCATTCTACATCAATGAGGAGAATGAAGAGGAAGAAGAAAATTGAGCACTCACGACCTTCGATTAAGGGAGTATTCTTTCTCTTTTCTTTTCTTTCTTATTTCTCTTCGTTTTTCTTCACATTGGGGACAATGTTTCGTTTAAGTTTGGGGGTAGCTGTTCTATTTTGGTACTTTGGTATTTTATTTTATTTTAGTTTGTGGTACTTTGGTATTTTATTTTATTTTAGTTTGTGTGAAATTTTTTTTTTTTGAGCATTAATTTTAGTTTGAATCATAGGAGGCCGATGATAGGAAATTGATCGAAATTGGACATGTTTCGAAGAAGATGAAAACTGTTGCTTTTGTGTGTGTGCTTGATTCTTGGGTGGTTTTGCTATATCCTGAATTCTTTGACACTTTTGAGCACCCGAGCTATAATCACTTAGATTATTTGTTATTTAGATGAAGTTTATGTTGGTTGAATAACTTCTTTATCTCAAAACGAACTCTAGAACCTATCCGATATTCGCTTGAGGCGAAATCCCAGACTACACTTTGCCAAGGACATGATTTAGGCCATTTTTGGATCGTTTGAGCCTTTTGAAGCTGACCCTTTTACATATGCATATCCCTAGTCACCCATTTGAGCCTAATTTTTACCTTTTCTTTGTTACCCACATCTTTAAGCCTAGCTTTTTAATAATATCCAACCTTTTGACCCTTAATCTTAAGCATTTTGATCATTATAGGAATTATTTTGAGCTATGTTAAAGTTTGGAAAGGATGGGTGGAGTTTAGAGAAGCTTATAGTTGTTTATTAGTTAATAGTAATAATAATAATAATAATAATATATATAATAATATATAAAAAATATTTAAAAAAATAAAAAAATAAAGAAAAATGAAAAAGAAAAAAAAAAGAGGACAAAGTAAGTTGAATTCAAGTTTGGAGGTGTTATTGGGAGTGTTAAGAAAGCTCCACAAAAAGATCCTAGAGTGGTTACACATTTAGGGTGATTTGAACCTTAATTCTTATCCATGTTTTATCGTTACCCTAGCCTAACATTATAAGCCTAAAAAGTCCTAATGATCCTTGATAATGTGTTTGTCGACATTAGTGGAGAGTGAGTTGAAAAATAGGCTTATGGAATTCAATTTTTCTTTATCCTGAGATCTTCTTCAAAGTTATTGACTGGCATAAACCAATCCGAAGGCAGATGAGTAAGTGTTAAAAGCTTTGCACACACACACTCAAGGAATTCGGGGTTGGTAAGGTCATCATTTAAATTGAAATTCTATATGATTGTGATGGTTGGAGTTGCCTTTGAATGATATACTTTATGAAATCTTTGAGGCCATTATGATGAAAAACTAAAGTTTGATGCTTAATTCTTCAGTTATGTTTTTCGTTGTGTTTCTTTCTTTTCTTTTGCTTGAGGACTAGCAAAATCTCAAGTTTGGGGGTATTTGATAAGTTAGTTTTATACTACTTAATTTGGTACTTTTAACTTATTATTTTGTTGGTTTTCAATTTGTTTTTAGGATTTTTTACTTTGTTTTATTCGCTTTTGTAGGATTTAGGTAAAAAGATGGATTCATTGTTTTTCGGTGCGTTTGGAGCTAAAATGGAGCGTTTGACATACTTTGGTGTGAAGATTTTTTTTTTGAGGAGTATTGGGCGCCTACGCATCGATTTTATGGGGCCTAGGCGCTTGAATTAAATTTTTCAGTACAAAAACCCGAGAGTATGGCGCCTAGGCGTCGTTGTAGTAGGGCCTAGATGCTAAAACAGAGTTCCGTCTACGTACTTTGGGGCCTAGGCACTGAAAAATTGAGACCTGGGCACAAATTGCGATTTCCAGTTTAGGGCCGAGGCGTAGAAAGTTGAGGCCTAGGCGCCAATGCGGGATTATGCAGGATCCGATTTGATTCTCTAAATTTGAAATTCAAATATTAAATCTTTCGGTTTGTGGCTATAAATAGTTATAGAAGCCTTTTAGGGTTCCAAAGAAGAATTTTTTTTTTTTGGAGAAAAAAAGAAAGGTGAAGAAAAAGAGAGCAATATTGTGAATTGAAGAAGAAGGGAAGCAATTCCGGAGACGGAACGTAGCAATTCTAATTCATAAATCAGTTCTGTTCCTTTTCTCATCATGTTTAGAACGTTATTTAGGATGTTTTTTAGTTTCATTATGAACTAAATTTCTTTTTCTAGGGCTGTGATGTAGCCGGATTATGAATGTTCAATTTCATTATGGTTTAATTCAATTTCGATGTTTATTCATATCTATGCTGAGTGTTTAATCTATTCTTAATGCTTATGAAAGTGTGCGCGCCCTTTCCCATTAATTTGTGATTCAATTTGAGACTGAGAAGTGATAGTTGGATTAGACCTTGATTAAATACCATGAGATTGTCTAGGATAGAGATATCTATAAGGCTTGTGTGATACTATAAATTTTTTGTTCTTAATGAATCATGATAGGTTTAGAGTTTGAGACCGAGAGGTGAAAACTGACTTGTTGTGGTAGTTTGCTAATGCTTGAGAAAGATTAGTGGTTATATTAGAGAAGTTTGTCATAAGCATAGGAATAAGTAGAAGTTGATTAAATTTGGTGTTTTGAACATGATTAATTTGGTAAAATCTAAACCCCTAGATATCCTAAAATATTGAATTTCTCCTTTTTAAATTCTTTCTTTTTGTTTAATTTAATTTTCTTTTATTTTATTGCATCGCGTAAATTTATTATTCAATTAGAATTGGAATTAAAGTAATTCGGTACTTAGTAGTAATTAGTCCTCGTTGGGAACGATATCTTTTCACTACTTTATTACTTGAACCGGCTCGTGCACTTGCAAAAAATCACCTATCATAGGGGCAAAGTTCAAATCCCCTACCTAAAATTTCGAAAAAAAAAAAAAAAAAAAAGTTCACACAGATGATAAGATTATTGCATCCAAATTATTCCTCAAAGTACACATACAAAACAATGTCACTTAATAACGTACTTTTTGAGACCAGAAATTTCAGTTATGTTATAGTCTTCCCAATCAATTGAAGCAGGATCAAAATCAAATGCCTGCATCATTTCCATATCATAAATCTCCTTAGCCTTTTGTCTTAGCGTCTCTGAGTTTTTGTCGTCAAACCTACAATACCGACTAAAAATTTATGCAAGAGATTATTATTTTGTAAACTCATTTTGCCTTTTTGCTCGGTCTTAAAAAGCCTTGACTATTAGGACTCTAATTAATGCTATGGTTTAACTAATGATGGCAAGTAATTTCTAGCTTTAAATATAGCATTTGTTCCATTTTTTAGGTTACATATGTACCAATTACACATAACAAATTATGTTTGTTAAATATTTAAAAAAAAATCGTCTTTAAATGTCGTTGTATATATAGAGTCGAAAGTTTCAGTTTTAGTTCTTTTTTTCCCCCTAATTTTTTCAAGAGTGCTATGGATTACATATAAATGGCCAATATAAATAAAAGATTTACAACTTTTCAATTGTCATATGTGTTTAGAATAATAAATGGACAAAACCTAATAAAAATTTTATAAATATAAACTAATAATTGATTCTTTTCAAAATTAATAATAAAAAGTAACTAACTTACTAGGAAATGCAGAAACAAGTTAATTATCGATCAAAAGACAATCTTTATTGTGAATCAATTTAGCAACAAACTTCTGCCATGTCTTGCTTGGAAATACACATGGATAGTCTGAAGATTTACCTTTAGGTTGGAAGGATTTTCCTTTTTTTTTTTTTTTTTTTTTTTTTTTGTTCTTTTCTCCTTTCACAGTCGAAAGTTAGATGCGGGAAGGCTTCGACATTATAAGGGTATGAAGCTTCTATTTAAAATAGACTGTGGCGTTTTTGTTACTAAGCTTTTTCCATGACGAAAACTGTGGTTGATAGTTAGTCAAGACGGAGATCACGACGTCCATATCGGAAGCGCCACTTTTGGTGTTGAATATTATTCTAAATAATTAATAATCATCGATATATTCGAAATGATTAAAAAAAAAATTTAATAGATACATGCAAAACAAGCATATTAAAAATAATTTATTTAATCTAAATAAAGAGAAAGAACAATTGGTATCAAGACAAAATTAAGCATCTCAACTAAATTGGCACCCAATCTTAATCCATCCTAATCATCACTCCAAAATGACATAAACAGTTTATGCCCTGGTGCCAACCTAGAGTGTCATCTATCTAAAATCTCAAGTCAATGCATAAAAGAGAGAATTAGATCAAATAATTTATGTCCACTTTGGTATGAGTTAGTGTAACTATTCATATCTACCTAGAGTACGATATTATCCGCTTTGGTCTTTGTGCCTATACGGTTTTGCTCTTGGGCTTTACCCAAAAATGCCTCATACCATTAGAAGGTGGTCTCTTTATTTGTAAACCATTACATAGATCCATTCCAAAATGAAGTGAAATTACACAGCTTACCATTTTTCCGTGTAGGGATTGATAATTGTCACAGTTAACTCTGATACCAATTATTGATAAAAATAATCTAGGATGTGCATCGGAACATAAATCATTAAAAAAAAAAAAAAAACAATCTCAGAAATTAATCTCATATGTTGCTTTATATTTCCTTAATCAAAAATAAATTTTTTCCCTTAGGTTTATTCATTATTTTCTTATCCTTATAAAAGAGATGTTCGATGTTCTCTGATTAATGATGATCAGCTTAGCTGAAAAAAATAATAATAAAAAATGAAAATAAAATTAAAAAAAGAAGCATCTACCGAGTGATAAGGCAGTGCTTGAAATCTCTTAAGAATATCTTGACCGTAGATAAGAAACATATATGAACAATAGTATTGCTTATTGTAAGTAGTTATAATAAGTTCATACAGATAAGTGATTACAGATATAATCTAATAGTAATTTTATAATTGACACTATTATTACGAGCAAAGTTTGAATCCCCCACCTAAAATTTCGAAAAAAAAAAAAAAAGTTCACACAAGATAAGATTATTGCATCCAAAGTATTCTTCAAAGTACACATACAAAACAATGTCACTTAATAACAAACTTTTTGAGACCAGAAATTTCAGTTATGATATAGTCTTCCCAATCAATTGAAGCAGGATCAAAATCAAATGCTTGCATCATTTCCATATCATAAATCCCCTTAGCCTTTTGTCTTAGCGTCTCTGAGTTTTTGTCGTCAAACCTACAAATTTTTCAAGGAAATATTAATGTGGAGGCCTACAAATTATACAATAAATTACAAAACAAATAAACAAAGAAAGAAATTGGAAGAACAAACATGAGTTAAAATTACTTACACGCCTTTGAATAGCAAATAAGGTTTGTAAAGCTCTACCAATCGCATTACTTGGTTTACTTGCCGCTTATTGGCATCGTACGTGTCTTCGAAACAATGGAAACATGCTGTATTAACCAACTGCAATATCTGCATTTCAAAAAAGAAAAAAAAGAAAAACTAATGAAATTACAAAATCAATGTTTGACATTTTGCTCTTTTTTTCCCCCCCTTCTTGGATGAAAATGATTTTTTTTCCTTAAAGATTGCCGATGTGTGTTTGCCAATGCATCCAGCAGTAGAGAATATATGGGGCTTATAACTCTCATTTATTAAAATAGAATGAAAAGTCTTTCAAATTTCAAACTTGTGAGCTCCGCCCTCAAACTACTTGGCTCTCATCCGTATGATTAGCTACCCTTAACGGGCTAAAAAGAGGATAAGATCAAAACAAGAGATCAAAAGAATATTTGTAGTTAACAAACCTTCAGAGGAAGGATGGCTCGAATAGTCATGTACATTCGAAAACGAGCCATGGTGTTATGGAATGTAAGATTCTTAACTCTTATGGGATTTCCATTCTTGTTCATTAGTGGGTTTTCAATAAAGTGTTGTGTCACTACTTTGTGTAGTTGAGCAATGTCCAAAGGGTTTCTGAGTGAGGACCCCACATGGTAAATTATGCCAGACGCTTGGTTTGCATGGGCATGAGCCGCAATGGCCATAATTATTGCACTGACCACCATGTCTGCTGGTATCTGCATAATATTAAAGGACATTGATAAAATTAAGCATAATTTTTTTCAGATAAAAACTAGATCTCACGTGATATGAGACTTACGGATGGATGATCAGTGATATTATGAACTGAAAAATGGGAGCAAATTATAAATACGTCTAACTAAATAGTTGATGTGTGTGTACATACATACATACATACATATATATATAGATACATATGTATTTGTATGTGTGTTTGAG
Organism: Ficus microcarpa; assembly: GCA_025413485.1. Lineage (NCBI taxonomy): Eukaryota > Viridiplantae > Streptophyta > Magnoliopsida > Rosales > Moraceae > Ficus > Ficus microcarpa. The sequence goes on along the minus strand of CM046377.1, from coordinate 2,563,234 downwards.
AGGTGTTCCAAAACTTACCAAGTCAATAATCAATGAATGACTGCCCAGTAACCTTGTCAGTTTTCCTTTGCCAAAACTAACGAGTACGCTATCAACGGTTCTATAGTACTCAGACACCAATTATTTATTAAAAAAAAAAATGAAAGAAAAATAGTGAGATGAAGAACGAGAAAAAAGCTCCCTCAAAAAAAAAAAAAAAAAAAAGGAGAAAAGAAAAATAAATTAAATGGACTGATAAAAGTTGATCGATCACTACATTGTGGGGTCTCGAGACTTGAAAGCCTGGAGCTCTATATCTCTCATTATCTTTGAGACATAATAATATTATGGAATAGTAACAAAAACCCTCTATGTTTTTACTAGAATGTTACATTTCATCCAATTTTTTAAAAGAAATTTGTGTTTACATTCACGATCTGTTTTTCCAATTATTCTATAAATTATACATCTCGACCTAGAAAAAGCCAAATTATTTTTTATATTTCAGCATTACTTTTTTCAACAAAATTAAAACAATATCAAATGTGAATGCTGTGTGAATACTTTGTGGCTTTTCTTTTTTTCTTTTTTTTTTTTTTAAATATAATACTATTCAAGAAATTATATTTTTATTATACTATTTGTTTTAGATTTATTTAGAAACAAATAATTAAGAAGATTATGTACTCCATTTTTACTTTATGAAAGAAAAATTAAATAAATATTAGAAGACATTAAATTATAGAGCCCTAGAGAAAAACCAATTACCTCAAACCTTCAATCCAACCGGGAAAGGGATCCTTGAGAGTACTTGTAATTATTGTGGGCCGCACGATGGCAATGGAGAGATTATCAACTTGTTCACATGATTGTTGCAAACACATCTCCCCCATTGCCTTTGTAAACACATAGGTATTCGGCCATCCAAATTTCTTTGCTCTGTTTTTCAATCAAGGATTTTTTTTTTCCCCAAAAGAAAAGTATAATCAATCACAATGACCTAGATTTTTTTTTCCTTTTTTTTTTTGCAAGGCGGATTTTTTGGTACATTATGAAAAATAAAAAAAAAATAAAAAAAATAAAAAAAAAACTGCTTTGGTACTATCCAATTTTTACATCATCAAATCGTATTAGAATAAAAAGAATGTGAATAATTTAAAGGTAGTTTGATGAAATCTGATGATCGCAGAAGTTTTCATATTTTTTTTCTAATGTTTACTGATTTCTGTTTTGGTCACTGATGTGAAACATCAAACAATCAAATTTCAAAAAGCAAAATATGTTTTATTACTATAGAAACCTTTTCATGCCAAAATCCTTCATGGTGGCTATGATTGCTTCTTTTGATGCTTCCTTTGCTCTCAGTTCATTCAATTTCTGGACCACCAGTTTCCCTTCTTCTTTGTAATCAAGTTTAGAATTCGTTTTCTTCAATGTCTCCCCACTGTAAAAGGCTTTCTCTTCTATGAGTCCCTTCCTTTCTCCGCACACATAAGCTTGAAACTTAAACATTTTTCAGTACCAAACTTTGAAAAGTACTAGTTGCTAACAAGAATGGGCAATTTTTTTTAATACATGCATACATACATATATATATATGAGCTCTCTTATCAGGCACCCTTATAAAATGGCACCTGTAAATTTTTTTTTTTTGGTTATTATAACAACTATTTAATAATAATGTAACATTTTTCAGTAATACTAGTAATTTGAACTAATAGCTCTATGTAATTCATGATACAAGTTTATAAATAGAAAGTTACATATAAATTAACTAGTAGTAATTATAAGATGCAAAATAAAATGTTATTATTAACACAACGGCTGCCGAAGAGAAGAGCTTTAATATACACACACATATGCATATCATTTTATCCCTTTTTATCCTAAACAAAAATTCGTAATAGATTTCACTCACCAGTTGACACATGAAGAAGGATCTTAAGTTTGATACATTTCTGTGCAAAGCTTATCATGTGCAAAACTCCCATCGTATTAATGGCCAGCGAAATATCATATCTGTCAAGCATCATTTCGCTCCAAATTATCAACATCAACATACCCACTAAAAATTTATGCAAGAGATTATTATTTTGTAAACTCTTTTTGTATTTTTTTCTCGGTCTTAAAAAGCCTTGACTATTAGGATCGTAGTTAAAACTTTGGTTTAACTAATGATGCCAAGTAATTTTTTTAAGATTAAACTTATGAAAATTGTTAGATATGAGTATATGACATAGTCGTCGGCATTTCAAAAAATTAAACTATTTAATTGAAAAGAAAAGTAGTTATAACTTTGTCTTCAAATGTTCTACTCGAATCAATATATTTTGCCAAGACATTAACCAGGGACCCAATTAGTGCCCACATCCTTTGCAATAAAATTTTTTTTTTATCCTTTTTGAGAGCTGTCTTTCCTAATAAATTAGCAATATATTTTATAGTTCAAAAGTGAGAGCACGTATTTACCTTTCATCAAAATTGGTGGTTGCAGCAGAATTGACAATAATATCTATACTTTCAAACATTTCTTGCCTCAAATTTAAGTCTTCAATTCCCACGTCTTTCTTTCCAATGTCACCCGGGACTGCCACTGCTTTTTCCCTTATAAACAAGTCAAAATCTTTTCCCAAATTTTCCTTCAGAACCGAAAACAACTCTTTTCCTATGACCTTTTGCATAAGAAAACCAACGCATCAAACACAAATTAGTTATTATACTTGGAAATTTTATTGGTACTCACTAGATTTCATAATTATATACACACACCGTGCATGAATTTATTAAGTTTTAGTACAGTGTATTAATTTTCTCACAAGAATGTGAATTTATTATTCAAAACTACTTTTCAAACTTAATATCCAAACCAAACGGAAGATTTCTTAACTTTATACACCATACCTAGTAGGAGAAGTTCAAGATTTGAACTCTACACCTATAGTAGTAGAGTTAAATATAGATTTATCACTATATCGGTGGGTCACAAATATCTGTTTTTTGATGTTTAAAAATCCCAATTTGTTTGAATTTTTGATTTCATCTATTTTAACTATTCATATCTTATTGCGCAGATAGTTCTCTCTTTTTTCTATTCCTTTAAACATTCAATTACTGTTGTCTCTTGTCAAACCGCCAGCTGCGCGAGAGTTTTATCTACAGATTTGTAGGAGTCAAACTTCATGTTTTTAATATAAATTGAGAAGTTATATAACTGATATTAGAAACACTTGGCACATCACAATTAGATTTGCAGTCACTAAGCAATTCCATATATTAAACAAATGTATATATAGGCACAGATCTGCGCAAGGGCCAGGGGCACGTGCTTCCCTCAATTTTTTGAAATCTAAATCTTACCCTCATATTTTCTTAAAATTTTGTAATTTACCCCTACTTAAAAGTTTTTTTTTTTCCCTCATTGTGCCTCTACTCAAAAGTTTTTTTACCCCCCCCCCCCTCTCAAATGTGCCCTGTAAGGCTCAATTTATTCTTATATTTTAATACCATAACCGACATTTGATTTTTTTTTTCCCTCCTAATTTCTTTATCTATATTTCTTTCTAATTTTTTGAACTTTTATTTGTTTTTAAAAAATTTTACTGTTTTTAAAATTATCAACAATTTGAATATTTGTACGTGTAAGTTTTTATTTATTAGTAAAAAGATTTACCTTTAAAAGAAAAATGACAATGTAGAATAAATTAGAGTGAAATTTAATTTTTAATTAAAAAATTACAAACAACATACAACAAATAATTAGTTTTATACTTCTATTTATGATAGCATTTGAGATAAAGTTCAAGTATTTTCAAAATATAAAAACAATATGTCATAGTTATTATATGGTAATGAATATGAAAAAGAAAAGAAAATATTAATCTTTTTATCATATAAAGTTATTAATTTCAAAAATTTTCTCCTTATGTGTGTCCTTACTAAGATAAATTTTCAAATCCGTCACTTTGTGTGTATATATATATATAGCACCTTCTATTATGTAGTGCATTTATGTGAGCATATGTATGTATATATAGTTAAACAAGTAAAGAATATTTGGATGTAAACCTCATCATGAAGGCGTTTTCGTGCTGAGTCTCGATCTGAGGCTCTTAAAACAAGATAAAGCTTCTCCACTTTCGGCTGAACTCTTAGCAATTTCTCCACTAGAACTGCGCATATTATGCAAGAAAATATATTAGATATCATACATCATATTGCCATGCATGGATAAATATGTGTGTGTGTGCATAAAAATTATTTGTACAATGTATATGTGGCCATATGAAAATAGAGATCGTGTGAGTAGCTAGTCGGAAGTATACTTTTTGCAAGAAAACCAGTGGCTCCGGTGACTAAAATGGTCTTGTTCTCAAAGAAATGCAACCGATTTTCCATTTCCCTTGCCAAAATAGATGAGAGGGATCAGAGAGAAGAAAGAAACACGAAGTGTTGAATGGAATTTCTCAAGTTTTTCAAAGAAGAAAGATTTAGAGGATTTCGTGCTCAAGTGTAAGCATGTTGTAGGATCTGACATTCTATATATAGCACAAAAACTACCAGGAAAAGGGTGCCCTTTTTCTTACCAAAAAAAGAAAGAAAAGAAATTAAGCACGTGTAAGTCGGGCTATGACAAGCAAAAAAAATTTTTAATAAAAATTATGGGGTTTGTAATAAATTCTGACTGTTTATGTTTCCTGGAGCTCCTGGCTTTACAATAGGACCGGTAATTTCAGACACAACACGATTACACAATATGAGAACGACACAATATAATGGATTTGTACCGCTTGTTTAATAATTAGGTAGAAATTTGATCGATATGTTTAACACAAAAATAAACGAGTCAGAAACGAGCTAACACAGTTAACCTATTTAACCTGTTTATTTAAATGAATGTGACAATAATGATGTGTTTGCTAATTCTAATTGTTAGTTTTATATTTTCTATGAATATAATGAGTTTCTTATATTAATGAATTCATTATTTTAAGTAATTTTTTTAAATCTAAAATCTTCATATTAAATGGGTCAGAAACTAGTTTTCATGTTAAATTGGCCACAAATGGGTTTTTTTGTGTTAAATGGGTTATAAACAGGTTTATGTGCCAACCCATCATGACCGCGTTTAATAACAGTGTTTAGATGCCATGTTGTGCTACCCATTTAACAAGCAGTTCATGTTCATGTTTAGTTACTGGCCCGTTTATTAATCATACAGTGTTCATGTTCGTGCTCGTGCTTATCGTGTCGTGCTGTAATTAGGCTGGTCCAAACTTGACCCATAAACACAAATTGCCAGCCCTACTTTATATGTGGTCTTCGATGGCATTTTACAATATTTTATATAAAAGAACACTACAGATTATCAAATATATATATATATATATATGAACAAATGAAAGAACATTTTTTTTTTGTAAACTGTGCCTCTATTTCTATTTGTATTATTTCTAGCGTTTACATAACTGTTCACGCTACATATTGACTAGAACAATGAACCCCCCAGCGGGTCGATCCATTCAAGCAACTCCAAAATCAGTCATTGAGTCTATTTATACAAATCAAGTGTATTTCACCTCTATTGGTATGAACAAAAGAGAAAATGATATAAAATGGGGAGAAACCCTAATGGTTGTTAAAAAATGAACGGACATAGACCACGTGACCTACACATGGGCATAGTTAGATGGACAATTTGGTAAAACAATAATAATTGAAATTAAAATTAAAATAAAAAACATAAAACATAAAGTACTAAGAAACAAAATATTGATCTAACCAAGCAGTGAACATATTTTACAACTAAAAAAAGATGATGCTGACAAATTATGAATTTATGATATATGAGTGTATAATTGGATGATGAAGATGATGAACAGTGTATATTTGGTTGTAAAAATATGCCTTGTTTTTTCGGATGATGAAGACGATGAACAGTGTATATTTGGTTTTTTTTCCTCAAGGTTATTTTAGTAAATTTGACTAGATACATAAAGTGAGAGTCATGCACTTTTCCATCCATTTTTTAACACTGGTTAGGGTTTGACCCCATTTTATATCTTTTTTTTTAGAGTTTGGAAACCAACTAATAAAAATTAAAAAAAAGTTTGAGGATTAATCGACATCTTTATTAAAAGTCTAGGGATTATCATAGCAATCTACCCTAAAATAAAATCAGGGATACAACTCATTTGTGAGAATACATTTAGGAGCATCCTAATTTTTCGCACGAGGAACACATTATTATAATGTACTAAGGCATATTTTTCTGAGGCATTTATTATCAACTACATTAAAATTAAAAAAAAAAAAAAAATCTCCTTCACAAATAATCAAATTCTCTCCAATAATCTCCACCACACGAATTGTCAAATCTATAGAAGGGAAAGCAGATAGCCAATTTGTTAGACTAAATTTAATTCCTAACCACTCAAGCCCCTCTTGGAATTTCAGACGAAAACAAGTACGTAATTGTTTTCTTACGTCTTGGATAAGAAAACACCCTTTTAAATCGCAGTTAATTGTTTTGTATAATAATAATGACATAAAATTAGCAACAATACTGTTGCTTATTGATGCAGTTACGTAAGTCGATATACTAAAATTATACTAATGAGTAGTTACAAGTATAATTTAACAGTAATTTCACATTGACTCTACCATAAATTACAAAGTTTGTATTCTTCACATCAAGTTCTCAAAAAAAAAAAAAAAAAAAAAGGTCGCACAGATAATAAGATTATACATCTCAAAATATACAAACTAAACAGTGCAGAGATTACTAAACTAAAATATGCTAAACTTCAACAATATTTCTTAAAGAAAAGCTTTTTGATAAATAAAAGTTGATTTTTGTATATGAAAATTCTAGAAGGGATGTCAAGCGCTTTAAAGAATTACTTCGTTCATTCATATAATCCAATGATTGGGTATTGTTGACGTCAGATTTTATGCATTTTTACTCACCGTACATGTGTCAACTCAAGCCGTCCAAATATTGAGATCAACTATCCAATGAGTCAAAATGAGTTCGAGAGGTTAGATCAACTCACCGATTAGTCGATCGATCTATGAGCCAACACATGATTTTTGTTATTATTATTATTATTATTTTAGGAAGTCTGTAAAAAGATACTCACTGCACTTTCTTCCGCTGAAAAGGAAGCCATCAACTCTGTCCTAACGAGCTCAAAATCAATCAAATCGGCGTAATTAAAGGCATAAAACCAAATGGACGACTATCTTCTCTAATCAATAAGATCATGGCCCCGGAGAATCTTCAGCTTTGACGACCGAATAAAAAACAGGAAACAAGCATTCAAGCTCATCATCTATGAATAAATAAAAAGCTTCAGAAACAAAGAGAACATATCTCTCGCATCAAATACTATTTTTACTCTATTTTTCTCTGCAATACTACTCTCTTGTACCATTCATTAACCATACCCGAATCTCCTGAAGTACCATCGAGGATGTAGCTCTTATGAACAAACGAAATATCTTTATTTATTTATTTATTTTTACTGTGCCTCTGTCTCTATTTGTATTATTTCTAGCTTTTATTTTACTGTTCACGCAACATATATATTGACTAGAACAATGAACCCCCTAGCGGGGTCAATCCATTCAAGCAACTCCAAAATCAGTCATTGAGTCTAGTTATACAAATCAACTGTAGATTTCACCTCTATTGGCATGAACAAAAGAAAAAATAATTGTGTTTGGAAGGACATAGTGCATAATCGTCGCGTTATTATCAAAATAAAATTAGATCTAAAATTACATGATAAACTCGTGAAGTTCGATGAAAATTTAAGGATTGAATTTAGATCTAAAATTACATGAAAATTACATGATAAACACGCGAAGTTCAATGAAAATTTAAGGATTGAAAGTCTATATACTTAATAAAAGTGTACCTTTTGACTTACTATTACAAAAAAGTTTATTTATTTATTTTTAATTTTTTGAGGACAAACATTCAAAGTGTTGTTAATAGAAGTTACAAGTTTGTTTAGAAATAGTAGATTTGTCTTGAAATTTGTAGAAATTTCATGGGTGGAACCGAGGCTACTCAAGATCGTTATCGCCACCATCAACCAATTAGTGATACAACTCTTTTAGGAACAAATTATATGGCCTCTAACAAACTCATTTAAGTCATTTAACATCAAGGTCAAATAAACTACCCAAACATGTATGACCTCACTTAACTCCTAACTACCCAAACACGTCTTTGAATTTCAAACACAAAATAAACTAGTACGTCTTGGAAAAAGAAAATATCAGTTATAAAAATGACCATCTGACAATTTCATGAGATTTTGTTCCTAATTTCGAGTCAAACATGCATAGTTGCTTTTTTTTTTTTTTTTTGCGCGTAAATAGTGAGAGAGAGCAGATAGTATCAGAGATCCCAAAACATCTCAATTGTAAATTTATATATCCAATAGCAAATCATATTCTACCATACTTCCGCCAATGACTCAATTTTACATATATATATATATACATAGTTTAAAAAAAAAAAAAAAAAAAAGCGCCCCAACACACATGCACATAAAGAAGTTGAGATGTATAATGATTAGTCCACAATAAATAAGTCGTTCGTTGTTATATAATTACAAAGTCTTGATATATGTAGATGCTGGAAATCTACCATCAAAATTTAACAGAAATTAGTAAAATGAATAGTATAAATAAGTAATTGGGCCCTTGACAATCGTTGGTGAAATCCATAAAACATATAATTATGAAATAATCAAATAATAAAATAAGAGAAACAGCAAGAAAATTATCAACACCAAGATTTAGAGAGGTTCGCCGATTGGATGCTACGTCCTCTATGAGTATGGTTTATTCACTGTATATGAGTGTTTTCGAGTACAATGAATTATAATCTTTCTAGGAGAATTTTGGCAGCGTAAGTGTAATAACCCGAAATTTTGATGACTTGTGATTTCTATAGATATAAAGAGAATCTAAGTCTGAATCATGATCTAAGTTGAATATCAGTATATATTTGAGTTCTCATTCAATCAGCTACGAGACTCAATAGTAGTTTGCTTAGTCAAATATGAAGCCTTTTGAGGAAAGGACAAAATAGGAATTTATGATTTTTATTCCAGTCAAAGTTTGACCAAGTTTGAATAAGTTGAATCTTCAACATCTTTTTAGCCATCCCGGATTAATTTTGGCTTTATTGGCACAACTAATGATAACTCTAAATTGTCGGGATCTGTTGTGTAAAAGACTTGTACTGCTTGCGACGCCATAATAAAAGGATTATTTTTGGATCCCATATGCCTAAAGTCCACCACTGTCACACCGTCCTTATCAATCTTAACAAAATTATTGTCAGCCTACTTGCATTTGAAGAGTGCTATACGCAAGCCGCAATAATCAAGCTTCCAAATATCTTTAATGAACCCAAAGTAGTTCATGGAACCGTATACCGGGTTCTGTCCTTTGCGGATGAAATATGCATAGACTCGGCACGAAGGCTCACACCACTATTTTGGATTGGATGCTTCTCATCTCTTTCGCGAGTGTAAAAGGTGTAGCCATTGACAAAGTACGATGTATATCTTGTAACTATCGATGACGGTCCTCTTGCTAGCTTCATTAAGTCTTGGGAAACGCTAGGCTTCATATGCAAATGTCGGCTTATCCACTTCCTGAATGTCCGGTTGTGCTCATCTTGAATCCACTTCTCACATCTTGTTTTCCTTGGATTCGCGACTCTTAATTCCGTCATGTGAATCTCAACGAACGACTCCACTGCCTTAGCATTGTTCAAAACATACAGACAAGCTTTTTCCCATTCATCTGAATTTACTGGTGAATGAACGGCCACGGATAATTCTTTTGACGTAAATAGCCTGCTCGTTGGCAACCCTATTGGCTCCGTGTTGGACAAATACTCAGAGCAAAATTCAACTAATTCCTCGACTATGTAGTTTTCCACTATACATCCCTCCGGCCTATTTCAGTTCTTCACATAACCCTTCAAAACCTTCATGTACCTTTCAAAAGGATAAATCCATCTCAAATGGACCGGTCCACATAGCTTAACTTCATGAACTAAGTGCACCGTTAGGTGGATCATTATATCAAAAAAGGCTGGTGGGAAAAACTTCTCTAGCATGCACAAAGTCATCACCAATTCAGATTGTAGCGAATCTAGCATAAGTGGATTGATTACCTTGGAGCAAATTGAATTGAAAAACGAGCATAACTTCGTAATTGCATATATCACATCTTTCGTTAAAACTCCCCGCAATGTAAGAGGCAATAATTGTTGCATCAAGATATGACAATCGTGAGTTTTCATTCCAATTAGCCTTAAATCCTTCATCGACACCAACCTTTTGAAGTTAGAAGAGTACCCACTTGGCACTTTCACGGACGCAAGCCATTCACAAAGCTTTCTCTTTTCTTGTCTGGATAATGTGTGCTTTGCCGGAGGTAAGTAGATGCCATTCGATCTTTTGTCGGGGAGCAAATTTGGTCTAATCTTCATCTCTTTAAGAGTACGTGAGTTTTCATTCCAATGAGCCTTAAATCCTTCATCGACACCAACCTTTTGAAGTTAGAAGAGTACCCACTTGGTACTTTCACGGACGCAAGCCATTCACAAAGCTTTCTCTTTTCTTGTCTGGATAATGTGTGCTTTGCCGTAGGTAAGTATGTGCCATTCGATCTTTTGTCGGGGAGCAAATTTGGTCTGATCTTCATCTCATTAAGATCTAACCGTGCTTTTTCACCATTTTTAGTTTTGTTTGGGATGTCAAGCAACGTGCCCTCTATCGATTCACAAACGTTTTTCTCAATATGCATAACATCTAGGTAATGACGAACGTAAAGTGACTTCCAATATGGAAGTTCATAGAAGATTGACTTCTTTTTCCAAAGTCTATCGACAACGGGAGCCTTACGTTTTCTCTTTCCTAAAACTACTTTCACGTCTTTAACCATCTCAAATACGGCTTCGCCAGACAAAATCCGAGGAGCGGATCTTTCTTCAATATTACCATCAAAAGCCTTATTTTGTTTGCGGTATCGATGATTTGTTGGCAAGAATCTCCTGTGACCAAGGTAAACGGTTTTCTTACCATTCTTCAACCGGATAAAGGTTTTTTCCTTCACACAGACTGGACATCCTATAAAACTCTTCATGTGATAACCAGATAGGTTGCCAGTGCAGGAAAGTCATTAATTGACTAAATCAACATTGCACGTAGATTAAATGTATCTTGATGGTAAGAATCTATAACTTGTAAACCATCTTCCCACAAGCTTTTTAGGTCATCGATTAATGGTGCCAAGTACACGTCTATGTCATTTCCCGGTTGTTGAGGGCCTGAGATCAATAATGTCAACATCAAGAACTTTCACTTCATGCATAATTCCAGAGGGAGATTGTAGTTGACAAGTATGACTGACCAGGTACTATGTCGACTACTCATGTTACTATGTGGGTTCATTCCGTCCGTCGACAAACCGAGACATAAATTCCTTGGTTTTGTACTAAAATCTGGATGATTGTCATCAAAGGTATTCTATTGTGGTGCGTCGGCCGGATGCCTAAGTTTGTCATCGTCAACGCGTTAATCATGGTGCCAGGTCAAATTCTTAGCATGCTCGGCATTACGGAATAAATGTTGCAAACGTGGAGCCGGTGGAATGTACCACAACACCTTAACCGGCACTCATTTTCTACCATTCGATGGCATCTTACCATTCTTCCATCTTGACTCCTTACAAACCGGACATTCATCTAAATCTTCATATTTTTTCCAGTAAATGACACAATCATTTGGACAAGCATGTATCTTTTCATATTCTATTCCCAAAGTGCTCAACGTCTTCTTTGCCTCGTACATACTAGGTGACACTTTGTTATTCTCCGGTAGAACATCTTTTAGAAATTTTAAAAGAGTTGTGAAACTAGAATTCGTCCACCCTCCTGACGCTTTCATATTCCATAATTTAACTAATGCTTCTAATTTTGTATATTTTGTACACCCGACATACAACTGCGTTTCCGCATCATTAATCATTGCCTCAAATAACTCCGGACGATGTACAAAGTTTTCTTCCAAATCATTTATCATATTGAATATATTATCACCAACGTCTTCCTCCACAATAGGCTCTTTACCTTTAGAATTCGTCGACGTATATTTAATATCGAAAAAATCTTCACCATGTAAATACCATATTTGATAAGAATAAATAATCCCATAAGCACGCAAATGCCCTTTAACATTATCAATGGAATAAGATCTATGATTACCACAAAGTTGACACGGACACGGAATCTTATCATCCTGTATGTGAGCTTTGGCAAATGACAAAAACTCTTCAACACCATCTATATATGCTTTGGACAATCTATCAAACCACATCCATTTCCTATCTATGATTTGCAAATCCTATAATCAAAAAATTAAAATACTTATAAGTCAAACTACTTGTTACACCGGCTCATTAATTGATCAACAATAAAAAATCTATAAAACGTAACAAAACCGTCTAAAACTACAATGAATAATGTCTAATATTTAAATACCGGGGGAAAAATAACATTTATTGAACACCCATTACACAATTTAACTCTAAATTGATCCCAAACACACACACATATATATATATATAACATGCACCTTGTGGATTTATATAAAACATACATATAAATTGATCCCACACATAATGAAAAATAAGAAGACGTTAATTAATCAGTTATCACTTACCTTTGGTGACATCCAACGATGTACTGACTGTATTTGGAATAATCTGATCTTATTTTGGGATATGCAGACGGTTTGTTGCTGTGAAAAAATTCAGGACGACAAGCACTCGGCGTTTTGTTAAAAATTTTGGTGACGATTCCACGATAGTTTTACGAAAACCGTCGTGTAATATTTAATATTCCACGACGGTTTTACGAAAACCGTCGTGGAATCTTAATATATGACGACAGTTTTTGACACCGTCGTGGAATCTCTGGGGAATTCACGATGGTTTTTGAGCCGTCTTTTTTACCGTCGTGGATGCTTCCAGAACGGTTTTTTAAAACCGTCGTGGAAGCTTCAGCTTCGACGACGGTTTTCGGATGGCTTTTCGGCTCCGTGTTTTTTCCGAATTTACGACGACGGTTTTTTTAAAAAAGGTCGTTGAACATTTGTTGTGGTATCCACATTTTATAGTAGTGAATAAAAAAAGAAATTTTAAAAAACCAACTTTTGGTCGGTGCTAGGCGTCGTCCTCCCTGACGCCAGCGATGAGCCCACCCCAGTGATGCCGGCCACAGACCCCCCTCTCCAATCAAATCTGCGCCCCCCACCCCAGACGTAGACGAAGAGGCCCCCCCCCCCCGACACCCGTGACAAGCCCACCTGTCAGCCCCCCCTGATGTCGTCGACGGACCCTCCCTCCCCGAGTCAACCCGCCCTCCACCCTCCGCCCCCCCCCCCCCAAATGCCAAATTTGTGTGCCTTCCCCCTCTGATGTAGACGAAGACCCCCCTCCCTCATGACGCCGGCGACGAGCTCCCCCCACCCACACAGATCTGTATGCCTCCCTTAGCCCAAGCTAGATCCGCGCCCCTCCCCTTGTCGGCCGTTAGCCCAAAAATCGGCGAGACGCTCCCCCCCCCCCCCCCCCCCCCCGGCAATGCTGTTAACTGTAAACGA
>CM046377.1:2521042-2549458 GCA_025413485.1 Ficus microcarpa | reverse complement strand
TCCTTATAAAAGAGATGTTCGATGTTCTCTGATTATGATGATCAGCTCAGCTGAAAAAAATAATAATAAAAAATAGAAATGAAAATGAAAAAGAAGCATCTACTAAGCGAGAAGGCAGTACTTGAAATCTCTTAAGAATCTTGAATGTAGATAAGAAACATATATGAAGAATAGTAGTGTTACTCATTGATGCAATTATGTAAGTAGATAAAGTAAGTTCATACAGATAAGTGATTACAGGTATAATCTAATAGTAATTTTATAATTGACTCTATTACTAGGGGCAGAGTTCAAATCCCCCACCTAAAATTTCGAAAAAAAAAAAAAAAAGTTTACATAGATGATAAAATTATTGCATCCAAAATATTCTTCGAAGTACACATACAAAACAATGTCACTTAATAACATACTTTTTGAGACCAGAAATTTCAGTTATGATATACTCTTCCCAATCAATTGAAGCAGGATCAAAATCAAATGCCTGCATCATTTCCAAATTACAAATCTCCTTAGCCTTTTGTCTTAGCGTCTCTGAGTTTTTGTCGTCAAACCTACAAATTTTTCAAGGAAATATTTATGTATACGTAGAGGCCTAAAAATCATACGATAAATTATAAAATAAATAAAAAAGATAGAAATTAGAAGAAAAAACATGAGTTAAAATTACTTACACGCCTTTGAATAGCAAATAAGGTTTGTAAAGCTCTACCAATCGCATTACTTGGTTTACTTTCCGCTTGTTGGCATTGTACGTGTCTTCTAAACAATGGAAACATGCTGTATTAACCAACTGCAATATCTGCATTTCAAAAAAGAAAAAAAAAAAAAACTAATGAAATTTCAAAATCAATGTTTGACATATTGGCTTTTTTTTTTTTTTTTTACTTCTAGGATGAAAATGATTTTTTTTCCTTAAGATTGCCGATGTGTGTTTGCCAATGCATCCAGCAGTAGAGAATATATGGGGCTTATAACTTTCATTTATTAAAATTGAACGAAAAAGTCTCTCAGGTTTCAAACTTGTGAGCTCCGACCTCAAACTAATTCACTCTCCTCACGATGAGCTTGCCTTTAATGGGCTAAAAAGAGGAGAAGATCAAAACAAGAAATCAAAAGAATATTTATAGTTAACAAACCTTCAAAGGAATCATGGCTCGAATAGTCATGTACATTTGAAAACGAGCCATGGTGTTGAGGAATGTAACTTTCCTAACTCTAATGGGATTTCCATTCTTGTTCATCAGTGGGTTGTCGATGAAGTGTTGTGTCCCTAATTTGTGTAGTTGAGCAATGTCCAAAGGGTTTCTGAGTGAGGACCCACATGATAAATTGTGCCAGATGCTTGGTTTGCATGGGCATGAGCTCCAATGGCCACAATTATTGCACTTACCACCATGTCTGCTGGTATCTGCATAATATTAAAGGACATCGATAAAATTAAGCATCATTTTTTTTCCCATAAAAACTAGGTCTCACGTGATATGAGACTTACAGATGGATGATCAGTGATATTATGAACTGGGAAATGGGAGCAAATTATAAATACGTCTAACTAAATAGTTGATATGTGTGTACATACATATGTCTGTGTATGTGTGTGTGTTTGAGAGAGGTTCCAAAACTTACCATGTCAAGAATCAATGAATGACTGCCCAGTAACCTTGTCAGTTTTCCTTTGCCAAAACTAACGAGTACGCTGTCAACGGTTCTATAGTACTCAGACACAAATTATTTATTAAAAAAAAAATGAAAGAAAAATAGTGAGATCAAGAACGAGAAAAAAGCTCCCTCCAAAAAAAAAAAAAAAAAAGGAGAAAAGAAAGAGAGAAAAGAAAAATAAATTAAATGGACAGATAAAACTTGATCGATCACTACATTGTGGGGTCTCGAGACTTGAAGGCCTGGAGCTCTATATCTTCAATATCTTTGAGACATAATAATATTATGGAATAGTAACAAAACCCCTCTTATGTTTTTACTAGAATGTTACATTTCACCCAAAATTTTTTTAAAAAAAAATTTGTGTTTACATTCATGATCATTTTTTCCAATTATTCTGTAAATTATACATCTCGACCTAGAAAAAGCCAAATTACTTTTTATTTCAGCATTACCTTTTTCAACAAAATTAAACAATATCAAATGTGAATGCTGTGTGAATACTTTGTGGCTTTTCTTTTTTTTATTTTTTATTTTTTATATAATACTATTCAAGATAATATATTTTTATATACTATTTGTTTTAGATTTACTTAGAAACAAATAATTAAGAAGATTATGTACTTCATTTTTACTTTATGAAAGAAAAATAAAATAAATATTAGAAGACATTAAATTATAGAGCCCTAGAGAAAAACTAATTACCTCAAACCTTCAATCCAACCGGGAAAGGGATCCTTGACAGTACTTGTAATCATTGTGGGCCGTACGATGGCAATGGAGAGATTATCAACTTGATCACATGATTGTTGTAAACACATCTCCCCCATTGCCTTTGTAAACACATAGGTATTCGGCCATCCAAATTTCTTTGCTCTGTTTTTCAATCAAGGAATTTTTTTCCCCAAAAGAAAAGTATAATCAATCACAATGACTTAGATTTTTTTTTTCTTTTTTTTTTCAAGGCGGATTTTTTGGTACATTATGAAAAAAAAAAAAAAAAAAAACTGCTTTGGTACTATCCAATTTTTACATCATCAAATCGTATTAGAATAAAAAGAATGTGAATAATTTAAAGGTAGTTTGATGAAATCTGATAATATCGCAGAAGTTTTCATATTTTTTTTTCCTTATGTTTACTGATTTCTGTTTTGGTCACTGATGTGAAACATCAAACAATCAAATTTCAAAAAGCAAAATATGTTTTATTACTATAGAAACCTTTTCATGCCAAAATCCTTCATGGTGGCTATGATTGCTTCTTTTGATGCTTCCTTTGCTCTCAGTTCATTCAATTTCTGGACCACCAGTTTCCCTTCTTCTTTGTAATCAAGTTTAGAATTTGTTTTCTTCAATGTCTCTCCACTGTAAAAGGCTTTCTCTTCTATGAGTCCCTTCCTTTCTCCGCACACATAAGCTTGAAACTTAAACATTTTTCAGTACCAAACTTTGAAAAGTACTAGTTGCTAACAAGAATGGGCAATTTTTTTTAATACACACATACATATATATATATATATGAGCTCTCATTATCAGGCACCCTTATAAAATGGCACCTGTAAAATTTTTTTTTTTTTGGTTATTGTAACAACTATTTAATAATAATGTAACATTTTTCAGTAATACTAGTAATTTGAACTAATAGCTCTATGTAATTCATGATACAAGTTTATAAATAGAAAGTTACATATAAATTAACTAGTAATTATAAGATGCAAAATAAAATGTTATTATTAACACAACGGCTGCCGAAGAGAAGAGCTTTAATATACACACACATATGCATATCATTTTATCCCTTTTTATCCTAAACAAAAATTCGTAATAGATTTCACTCACCAGTTGACACATGAAGAAGGATCTTAAGTTTGATACATTTCTGTGCAAAGCTTAGCATGTGCAAAACTCCCATCGTATTAATGGCCAGCGAAATATCATATCTGTCAAGCATCATTTCGCTCCAAATTATCAACATCAACATACCCACTAAAAATTTATGCAAGAGATTATTATTTTGTAAACTCATTTTGCATTTTTGCTCGGTCTTAAAAAGCCTTGACTATTAGGACCGTAGTTAAAGCTTTGGTTTAACTAATGATGCCAAGTAATTTTTAACTTTAAATACAGCATTTGTACCATTTTTTAGGTTACATCTGTACCAATTACACATAACAAATTGTGTTTGTCCACTTTTTCAATTTAACTAAAGATTTTTCTATATAAATAATTGGAGAGCTAGAAAATTTCTTCTCAGGCGTAATATGAAAAGTATAATATGAAGGTTATTACCAGATTCATTAAAGAACAAAATGTTTGAAAAAAAAAAATCTCATTATTGTATGAACAGAAACAAAAATACTTTCAAACAAGAAATTAAGATTAAACTTATGAAAATTGTTAGATATGAGTATATGACATAGTCGTCGGCATTTCAAAAAATTAAACTATTTAATTGAAAAGAAAAGTAGTTATAACTTTGTCTTCAAATGTTCTACTCGAATCAATATATTTTGCCAAGACATTAACCAGGGACCCAATTAGTGCCCACATCCTTTGCAATAAAAATTTTTTTTTATCCTTTTTGAGAGCTGTCTTTCCTAATAAATTAGCAATATATTTTATAGTTCATAAGTGAGAGCACGTACTTACCTTTCATCAAAATTGGTGGTTGCAGCAGAATTGACAATAATATCTATACTTTCAAACATTTCTTGCCTTAAATTTAAGTCTTCAATTCCCATGTCTTTCTTTCCAATGTCTCCCGGGACTGCCACTACTTTTTCCCTTATAAACAAGTCAAAATCTTTGTCCAAATTTTCCTTCAGAACCGAAAACAACTCTTTTCCTATGACCTTTTGCATAAGAAAACCAACGCATCAAACACAAATTAGTTATTATACTTGGAAATTTTATTGGTACTCACTAGATTTCATAATTATATATACACACACCGTGAATTTATTAAGTTTTAGTACAGTGTATTAATTTTCTCACAAGAATGTGAATTTATTATTCAAAACTACTTTTCAAACTTAATATCCAAACCAAACGGAAGATTTCTTAACTTTATACACCGTACCTAGTAGGAGAAGTTCAAGATTTGAACTCTACACCTATAATAGTAGAGTTAAATATAGATTTATCACTATATCGGTGGGTCACAAATATCTGTTTTTTGATGTTTAAAAATCCCAATTTGTTTGAATTTTTGATTTCATCTATTTTAACTATTCATATCTTATTGCGCAGATAGTTCTCTCTTTTTTCTATTCCTTTAAACATTCAAGTACTGTTGTCTCTTGTCAAACCGCCAGCTGCGCGAGAGTTTTATCTACAGATTTGTAGGAGTCAAACTTCATGTTTTTAATATAAATTGAGAAAGTATATAAGTGATATTAGAAACACTTGGCACATCACAATTAGATTTGCAGTCACTAAGCAATTCCATATATTAAACAAATGTATATATAGGCACAGATCTGCGCAAGGGCCAGGGGCACGTGCCCCCCTCAATTTTTTGAAATCTAAATCTTACCCTCATATTTTCTTAAAATTTTGTAATTTACCCCTACTTAAAAGTTTTTTTTTCCCCTCAATGTGCCTCTACTCAAAAGTTTTTTTTACCCCCCCCCCCTCAAATGTGTCCTGTAAGGCTCAATTTATTCTTATATTTTAATACCATAACCAACATTTGATTTTTTTTCCCTCCTAATTTCTTTATCTATATTTCTTTCTAATTTTTTGAACTTTTATTTGTTTTTAAAAAATTTTACTGTTTTTAAAATTATCAACAATTTGAATATTTGTACGTGTAAGTTTTTATTTATTAGTAAAAAGATAAAATGACAGTGTAGAATAAATTAGAGTGAATTTAATTTTTAATTAAAAAATTACAAACAACATACAACAAATAATTAGTTTGATACTTCTATTTATGATAGCGTTTGAGATAAAGTTCAAGAATAAATTTCACAATATTTTCAAAATATAAAAACATTATGTCATAGTTATTATAAGGTAATGAATATGAAAAAGAAAAAAAAATATTAATCTTTTTATCATATAAAGTTATTAATTTCAAAAATTTTCTCCTTATGTTTGTCATTACTAATATAAATTTTCAAATCCGTCACTTTGTGTGTGTATATATATATAGCACCTTCTATTATGTAGTGCATTTATGTGAGCATATATATGTATATATAGTTAAACAAGTAAAGAATATTTGGATGTAAACCTCATCATGAAGGCGTTTTCGTGCTGAGTCTCGATCTGGGGCTCTTAAAACAAGATAAAGCTTCTCCACTTTCGGCTGAACTCTTAGCAATTTCTCCACTAGAACTGCGCATATTATGCAAGAAAATATATTAGATATCATACATCATATTGCCATGCATGGATAAATATGTGTGTGTGTGCATAAAAATTATTTGTACAATGTATATATGTATGTATATGTGGCCATATGAAAATAGAGATCGTGTGAGTAGCTAGTCGGAAGTATACTTTTTGCAAGAAAACCAGTGGCTCCGGTGACTAAAATGGTCTTGTTCTCAAAAAAATTCAACAGATTTTCCATTAGCCTTGCCAAAATAGATGAGAGGGATCAGAGAGAAGAAAGAAACAGGAAGTGTTGAATGGAATTTCTCAAGTTTTTCAAAGAAGAAAGATTTAGAGGATTTCGTGCTCAAGTGTAAGCATGTTGTAGGATCTGGCATTCTATATATAGCACAAAAACTACCAGGAAAACGGTGCCCTTTTTCTTACCAAAAAAAGAAAGAAAAGAAATTAAGCACGTGTAAGTCGTGCTATGACAAGCAAAAAATTTTTTAAATAAAAATTGTGGGGTTTGTAATAAATTCTGACTGTTTATGTTTCCTGGAGCTCCTGGCTTTATAATAGGGCCGATAATTTCAGACACAACACGATGACACAACATGAGCATGACACAAAATAATGGATTTGGACCCAATTAGGTCGAAATTGGGTCAATATGTTTAACAAAAAAATAAACGGGCCAGAAACAGGCTAACACAGTTAACCCGTTTAACCTGTTTATTTAAATGATTATGACAATAATGATGTGTTTGATAATTCTAGTTGTTAGTTTTATATTTTCTATGAATATGATAAGTTTCTTGTGTTAATGAATTCATAATTTTAAGTGATTGTTTTATCTACAATCTTCATATTAAATGGGTCAGAAATTAGTTTTCATGTTAAATAGGCCGTAAATGGGTTTTTTCGTGTTAAATGGGTTATAAACGGGTTTATGTGCCAATCCAATGTGACCCCGTTTAATAATCGTGTTTGAATGTCATGTTGTGCTACCCGTTTAATAAACGATTCTTGTTCGTGTTTAGGTACTAGCCCGTTTATTAATCATGTAGTGTTCATGTTTGTGTTCGTATTCGTGCTTATCGTATCGTGTTATAATTGGGCTAGTCCAAACTCGACCCACAAACAGAAATTGCCAGCCCTACTTTATTTGTGGTCTTCGATGGCACTGTACAATATTTTATATAAAAGAACACAGATTATCTCATATATATATATATAAACAAATGAAAGAACTTTTTTTTTTTTAAACTGTGCCTCTGTCTCTATTTGCATTATTTCTAGCTTTTATTTAACTGTTCACGCAACAAATTGACTAGAATAATGAACCCCCTAGCGGGTCGATCCATTCAAGCAACTCCAAAATCAGTCATTGAGTCTAGTTATACAAATCAAGTGTAGATTTCACCTCTATTGGTATGAACAAAAGAAAAAATTATTGTGTTGTACATAGTGCATAATCGTCAGGTTATGATCTAAAATAACAAGATAAACTCATGAAGTTCGATGAAAATTTAAGGATTGAAAATTTATATACTTTATTAAAAGAGTACCTTTTGACTTCCTATTACAAAAAAATTTATTTATTTATTTATTTAGGACTGACATTCAAAGTGTTGTTAAATAGAAGTAACAAGTTTGTTTAGAAATAGTAGATTTGTTTTGAAATTTGTAGAAATTTCATGGGTGGAACTGAGGCTACTGAAGATCGTTATGGCCACCATCAACCAATGAGTGATACAACTCTTTTAGGAACAAATTATATGGTCTCGTAACAAACCCATTTAAGTCATTTGACATCAATGTCAAATAAATTTTTTTTAAAGAAAAATTACCCAAATAACCACCGTTTTTAGTTTATTGAATAACATAATACAAACTCCCCCATCTTGATCAACATAACACAAACCTTAGTTTATTTTAGTTTGATTTTGTGTTATTGATCTAATGTTACTTTTTATGCCATGTTAGTGTAATAATATTTAAATTTGTGTCATTCAAGTACTTTCCCCATAATAAAAAAAATCTCATTCACAAATAATCGTATTAGGATAACTAAAGTCTCGCCACTTGAATTTGTCAAAACGTCTCCTATGGAATGGAGAAGTGATAGCCAATTTATTAGGACCTCACTTAACTCATAACTACTAAAACACATCTCTGAATTTTACCTTCCGTTTGATAAGTTAGTCGGAGATAAAATTTTTAAATTGGAGTTGGTTGAATTTTCAAAAACTAGTTATAAATTTTTTTTTTTTACTTTTTAGAAAAAGACAAAAACTGATATGAAAAAGTACAATTTAGTTGAAATTAAACTTAAACGCCAAACAAGCCCTTAGACATAAAATAAACTAGTACGTATTGGAAAAGAAAATATCAGTTATGACCTCACTTAACTCCTAACTACCCAAACACGTCTTTGAATTTCAGACGCAAAATAAATCAATATGTGTTGGAAAAAGAAAATATCAATTATGACCTCACCTAACTCCTAACTCCTACCCAAATACGTCTTTGAATTTCAGACGCAAAATAAACTAGTATGTATTGGAAAAAGAAAATATGAGTTATGACCTCATTTAACTCCGAAGAGAATATATATGGTGAAGAAGATATTTTGGTTGAAGTCATTTATTCAAGTACAAGTCCTAAGACTTAACATGTGCCACACACTTCCGCTAATTTTCTAACTCCTAAGTCCCTATTTATTGTACGAGGAATTAGTGGTAATCGATACTAGATACCATGAAGCCCTAATTGGATGGTTTTTACATATCTTCCCAAGATTATTCTCATTAAAAAAAAAAAGATTTAATGTTCAAATTAGCAAATGATAAATATGATTTCTTTCAAAAAAAAAAAAAAAAAAAGAAAAAAGAAAAAAGAAAAAAAGATGGCAAGTAATCTATAAACGTTCGTGTGTCAATCTTATGTTTGTCAGAACCCTACTTGACGGATCCTTGGGTTGTGAGTTACGCACAATTAGTATGTGTCTCGCTTCTCGCATAGTGCAAGGTTAAGAGATTCTTGCACATGACATCCAAAGAATTGATTTATCAAATGCGATGTGAAATTTGAGATTTTTAGATATTTACACTTTCATCTTAAAATATTTTTAAGTGAAATGACGCAATGAATGTATAATGTTATTGTTTTATGTTTACAATATCAATGTAAGATTTGGATTTATAATGACATAAAAAGTTTATTTTTAGAGTCTCATTTTAGAATATGTCTATTTTTTAACAATATTATTTACATGTCTTTTTTTTTAAAGAAATAATATATTTACTACCTATTTTGATCTTTTATTACAATTGACATCATTTCTTATTTATGCAAATTCTTTTATTTTTATTTTTTACTTTTTGAGTTTAATGATGAATTTTTTTGTTGATAGATGTGAATTACCTTTAATATACCTAAATTAGTTATAAGCATCAAAATAAAAATAATAAATATAGAATATTACTACAAAGATGATGGTTTTTGATCAAATAATTAATAAACACATAAAAAATGTTAACGATAAAGATTGATGAAACTAAAATATTCACACTTTTTTAAATAAAAATTAATAAATTCTTTATGAAAAAACCTATTCATTTATATAATTCACTATGAATCAAATTGTTGTCATTTATGTATCAACCAAATAAATTGAAGAATAACACAACAAATAGCATTGAATTCTTCACAAAAAACACTATTTATATAAACTAGTAAAAATGAAATCGAATCTATCTTTATGATAAAGACTAATTCAATATACGAAAGATTTTTTTGAGATATTCCTTTTTTCTTTATTTAGTTTATTCTCATTAATGTGAAATCTGATTATGAATATTTACATATTCTTTACAATAAATCAAGAACGCTTACATATTTTCCTTTCATATTGTTTCGTTCAGCATTCCATTAAATCAACCTTAGTCATATTTGGTAAACATTTTAGATTCTTTTTTTTTTCTTGTAATTTCTTTATTTGTTAATTCTCCATTCTTTTTTTTTAATTATTTTTTTAAAAGTTAATTCTCTATTCTTTAAGAAGGATAATACTGGCTTTATTATTACTATTTCAGATGTTTATGTAAATAAATGAAAAAAAAATGAACATATCTCAAATCAATGCCTCCAATTTGGATATTAATGTAAATAACCCATTATTCTTATAAACAAAACCAAGTCGTTTTAAAAATCACCAAATCTCCCTACTATCTCACTAAGCATATGAACAATGTGTGGGTACCATTGCTTTTCAATTGCAAAATTGCCGACGTCGGATAATGATGACAAAATTGACACGGGAAAATCAAGCAAAAATAAAATAAAATAAAGGATAAATTGCTACAATAGTTTTTGAACTTTTAATAAGGGTGTTGATTTGTCCTCAAAAAAAAAATTTTTTTTTTTATTAGTTAGTCCCTCAACTCTTAAAAATGGTATAAAATGGGGAGAACCCTAATGGTTGTTAAAAAATGAACGGACATAGACCACGTGACCTACACATGGGCATAGTTAGAAGGACAATTTGGTAAAACAATAATAATTGAAATTAAAATTAAAATAAAAAACATAAAACATAAAGTACTAAGAAACAAAATATTGATCTAGCCAAGCAGTGAACATATTTTACAACTAAAAAAAGATGATGCTGACAAATTATGAATTTATGATATATGAGTGTATAATTGGATGATGAAGATGATGAACAGTGTATGTTTGGTTGTAAAAATATGCCTTGTTTTTTCGGATGATGAAGACGATGAACAGTGTATATTTGGTTTTTTTTTCCTCAAGGTTATTTTAGTAAATTTGACTAGATACATAAAGTGAGAGTCATGCACTTTTCCGTCCATTTTTTAACACTGGTTAGGGTTTGACCCCATTTTATATCTTTTTTTTAGAGTTTAGAAACCAACTAATAAAAAATAAAAAAAGTTTGAGGATTAATCGACATCTTTATTAAAAGTCTAGGGATTATCATAGCAATCTACACTAAAATAAAATCAGGGATACAACTCATTTGTGAGAATACATTTAGGAGCATCCTAATTTTTCGCACGAGGAACACATTATTATAATGTACTAAGGCTTATTTTTCTTCAGGCATTTATTATCAACTACATTAAAATTAAAAAAAAAATCTCCTTCACAAATAATCAAATTCTCTCCAATAATCTCCACCACACGAATTGTCAAATCTATAGAAGGGAAAGGAGATAGCCAATTTGTTAGACTAAATTTAATTCCTAACCACTCAAGCCCCTCTTGGAATTTCAGACGAAAACAAGTACGTAATTGTTTTCTTACGTCTTGGATAAGAAAACACCCTTTTAAATCGTAGTTAATTGTTTTGTATAATAATAATGACATAAAATTAGCAACAATACTGTTGCTTATTGATGCAGTTACGTAAGTAGATATACTAAAATTATACTAATGAGTAGTTACAAGTATAATTTAACAGTAATTTCACATTGACTCTACCATAAATTACAAAGTTTGTATTCTTCACCTCAAGTTCTCAAAAAAAAAAAAAAAAAAAAGAAAGTTCGCACAGATAATAAGATTATACATCTCAAAATATACAAACTAAACAGTGCAGAGATTACTAAACTAAAATATGCTAAACTTCAACAATATTTCTTAAAGAAAAGCTTTTTGATAAATAAAAGTTGATTTTTGTATATGAAAATTCTAGAAGGGATGCCAAGCGCTTTAAAATAATGCAAGAATTACTTCGTTCATTCATATAATCCAATGGTTGGGTATTGTTGACATCAGATTTTATGCATTTTTACTCACCGTACATGTGTCAACTCAAGCCGTCCAAATATCGAGATCAACTATCCAATGAGTCAAAATGAGTTCGAGAGGTTAGATCAACTCACCGATTAGTCGATCGATCTATGAGCCAACACATGATTTTTGTTATTATTATTATTATTATTTTAGGAAGTCTGCAAAAAGATACTCACTGCACTTTCTTCCGCTGAAAAGGAAGCCATCAACTCTGTCCTAACGAGCTCAAAATCAATCAAATCGGCGTAATTAAAGGCATAAAACCAAATGGACGACTATCTTCTCTAATCAATAAGATCATGGCCCCGGAGAATCTTCAGCTTTGACGACCGAATAAAAACAGGAAACAAACATTCAAGATCATCATATATGAATAAATAAAAAGCTTCAGAAAGAAAGAGAACATATCTCTCGCATCAAATACTATTTTTACTCTATTTTTCTCTGCAATACTACTCTCTTGTACCATTCATTAACCATACCCGAATCTCCTGAAGTACCATCGAGGATGTAGCTCTTATGAACAAACGAAATATCTTTATTTATTTATTTATTTTAATTTACTGTGCCTCTGTCTCTATTTGTATTATTTCTAGCTTTTATTTTACTGTTCACGCAACATATATATTGACTAGAACAATGAACCCCCTAGCGGGGTCAATCCATTCAAGCAACTCCAAAATCAGTCATTGAGTCTAGTTATACAAATCAACTGTAGATTTCACCTCTATTGGCATTAAAAAAAGAAAAAATACTTGTGTCCCTACTAGAAAATGTGGATACCACGACTAATATTCGACGACCGTTTTTAAAAAAACCGTCGTCGTAATTTCGGAAAAAACACGGAGCCGAAAAGCACGCGAAAATCGTCGTGGATGGTCACAATTAGGGAGGATCCGACGTGATAAATGATGATAGACGAATCTAATTGGTTTATATGAGCACGGGTTATCATAGCCACAATTATTGTATTCACCACCATGTCAACTGGTATTCTCACAATTATTTAAAAAATAATAAAAAATAATTTAAAATAATATAATATCCATGAGTGTACCTACTGATTTTTATCACAATTGATTAAAAAAAAAACACTATATAATATCCATATGTGCGTGTGTGCATATATATCAAACATGTAGATTATGAATTGATACATGTGTGTTTGAAGTTTCCCTACTTACAGCGTGAAGTACCAAGGAAGGAGTGCCCAAAAAGCTTGGCAAGTTGCCTTTATGTTTGAATAATTAGATTATTGATATTTGTTTTACATTTATTTTATTTTAAATATAACATTCATTAATACACCTTATTAGTATGGATTCTATTGGAACATGCTGCATGGAACAATTGACAACTTACTTCAAACCTTCAATCCAACCGGGAAAGGGGTCCTTGATAGTGCTTGTAATCATTGTGGGTCGTATGATGACAGTGGAACCTTCAAGACAACCGGGAAAGGGGTCCTTGCTTGAACACTAGATATCTTAACAATAAAATGACAAAATTGTTTTCAAATGTCCACCTTTTTCCTGAAATTGAGGGTAGGGGTTCAAGATTTGAACTTTACACTTATAATGATGGAGTTGAGTATAAAATTGTCTCTAGATTATATTTTTCATTAACAAAATTTTTGTTGTCTAAAAATCCCAATTTGTTTTTACTTTTGTTTCCATCTGATTTTTACTGCATATCATATTTTGCATATGGTCCATCTCATTTTAGAAATGAAATGATAATAATATTTGTTTGGACCTAAAAACTTATCTCATTTTAGAAATAAAATGAAAAATATCCCATTTTTCAGCATAAACCATTTCACTATTTTCATTTCAAACCTATTTATCACAATAATGTTTTCAAATTCAAAAATTTATCTACTCGACTTTAAGTTTTAAAATTTCATATAACTTTTTCATTTTTTACCCTAATTAAAATAATTCTTTTTTCAATGTGCATAATTAATAGAAGAACAAATCTAAATTCATACACTATTATTATGATAAGATTTGTGACAAAAAAAAAAAAAAATTTCAGATGACCTTTTCTAATATCTATTGAAATAACATTTCAGAAATTTCATGTTTTTCATGATTATAAAAAGCTGCACATTCAAATGCTATTTCTTTTTCAAAAAACGTGACTTCTCTTTTTCTAAAACAAGAAATTTTTTCATTTCAAAAGCAAACATACGAACCAAATTGACCCTTATATTTCATGAGGTACACATTTTATGGTCTCGCAACCAACCCATTTAAGGCCTTTATCATCAACGTCAAATTGAAAAATCTCATTCACAAATAATAGTATTAGGATAACGACATTTCCCGCCACTCAAATTCTTAAAATGTCTCCTATTTTAAACAGAGGAGATTTAATTCCTAACAACTAAAACACGTCTTGGAATTTCAGACCAAAAAAAAAAAAAAGAAACGTCTTGGAAAAGAAAATAACAATTATGAAAGAGACATATTGGTATTATGCTTAATCTTTAAATTGCAGTTGGTTGATTTGCTTAAAAAAAATCTCACGTATGTAACAACTTTTAATCATTCGCTGGATGATCATATTGGATATGCTCTCATATTCACAATTAAGAAATGCATGTGACATTTAAAAACAATTTTTCACTATCATCTCAAGGACATTTTTGTTCATGTACGTCCAAGATGCAATAAATATTAAAAAAAAAAAACCGTCTTTAAATGTCGTTGTATATATAGAGTCGAAAGTTTAATTAGTTTTTTTTCCCCTAATTTTTTCAAGAGTGCTGTGGATTATTACATATAAATGGCCAATAAATAAAAGATTGACAACTTTTCAATTGTCATGTGTGTTTAGAATAATAAATGAACAATAACCTAATAAAAATTTTATACGTATAAAATAATAATTGATTCTATTCAAAATTAATAATAAAAAGTAACTAACTTACTTGGAAACGCAGAAACAAGTTAATAATCGAACAAAAGGCAATCTTTATTGTGAATCAATTTAGCGACAAACTTGTGCCATGTCTTGCTTGGAAATACAGATGGATCGTCTGAAGATTTACCTTTAGGTTGGAAGTATTTTCCTTTTTTTTTTTTTGGTTTTTGAAACATATTTCTTTCACAGTAGAAAATTAGATGCGGGAAGGCTTCGACATTATAAGGGTATGAAGCTTCTGTTCAAAATATCTACTGTGCCATTTTTGTTACTAAGCTTTTGCCATGCCGGTAAAACTGTAGTTGATAGGTAGTCAAGACGGAGATCACGGCATCCATATCGGAAGCCACTTTTGATGTTAAATATTATTCTAAATAATTAATAATCATCGATTTATTTGAAATGATAAAAAAATTTTAATATATACATACAAAACATGCATATAAAAAATCATTTATTTTATCTAAATAAAGAGAAAGAACAATTGTTATCAAGACAAAATTAAGCATCTCAACTAAATTGGCACCCAATCTTAATCCATCCTATACCATCACTCTAAAATGACATAAAAAGTTTATGCCCTAGTGCCAACCTAGGGTGTCATCTATCTAAAATCTCAAGTCAATGCATAAAGGAGAGAATTAGATCAAACAATTTATGTCCACTTTGGTATGAGTTAGTGTAACGATTCATGTCTTCCTTTGGTATGATATTGTCCGCTTTGGTCTTCGTACCCACACGGTTTTGCTCTTGAGCTTTACCCAAAAATGTCTCATACCATTAGGAGGTGGTCTCTTTACTTATGAACCATCACATATATCCATTCCGAAATGACGTAGGATTACACAACTTACTCTTTTCCTTGTAGAGACTGATGGTTGTCACAATCAACACTGATTATTGATAAAAATAATCTAGCATGTGCTTCGGAAAATCAATCATTAAAAAAAATAAAAATAATCTCAAAAATTAATCTCATGTTGCCTTATATTTCCTTAATCAAAAATATTTTTTTCCCTTGGGTTTATTCATTATTTTCTTATCCTTATAAAAGAGATGTTCGATGCTCTCTGATTAATGATAATCACCTCAGCTGAAAAAAATAAAATAAAATAAAAAATAAATAAATAAAAGAAGCATCTACTAAGTGATAAGGCAGTACTTGAAATCACTTAAGAATCTTGACCGTAGATAAGAAACATATGTGCAACAATAGTGTTGCTTGTTGATGCAATTATGTAAGTAGATATAATAAGTTCATACAGTAAGTGATTATAGGTATAATCTAATAATAATTTCATAATTGACTCCATTATTAGGGTGATAAGTTAGTTTTATACTACTTAATTGGGTACTTTTAACTTATTATTTTGTTGGTTTTCAATTTGTTTTTAGGATCTTTTACTTTGTTTTATTCTCTTTTGTAGGATTTAGGTAAAAAGATGGATTCATTGTTTTTCGGCGCGTTTGGAGCTAAAATGGAGCGTTTGACATGCTTTGGTGTGACGATTTTGTTTTGAGGAGTATTGGGCGCCTACGCATCGATTTTATGGGGCCTAAGCGCTTGAATTAAATTTTTCAGTACAAAAACCCGAGAGTATGGCGCCTAAGCGTCGTTTTAGTAGGGCCTAGGCGCTAAAAGAGAGTTCCGTCTATGTACTTTGGGGCCTAAACATTGAAAAATTGAGGCCTAAGCACAAATCGCGATTTCCAGTTTGGAGCCTAAACATAGAAAGTTTAAGCCTAGGCGCCAATGCGGGATTATGCAGGATCCGATTTGATTCTCTAAATTTGAAATTCAAATTTCAAATCTTTCGGTTTGTGGCTATAAATAGAAGCCTTTTAGGGTTCCAAAGAAGAATTTTTTTTTTCGGAGAAAAAAAGAAAGGTGAAGAAAACGAGAGCAATATTGTGAATTGAAGAAGAAGGGAAGCAATTCCGGAGACGGAACGCAGCAATTCCGATTCATAAATCAGTTCTTTTCCTTCTCTCATCATGTTTAGAACGTTATTTAGGATGTTTTTTAGTTTCATTATGAACTAAATTTCTTTTTCTAGGGCTGCGATGTAGCCGGATTATGAATGTTCAATTTCATTATGGTTTAATTCAATTTCGATGTTTATTCATATCTATGCTGAGTGTTTAATCTATTCTTAATGCTTGTGAAAGTGTGCGTGCCCTTTTTCATTGATTTGCGATTCACTTTGAGACTGAGAAGTGATAGTTAGATTAGACCTTGATTAAATACCATGAGATTGTCATAGGATAGAGATATCTATGAGGCTTGTGTGATACTATAAATTTCTTGTTCTTAATGAATAATGATAGGTTTGGAGTTTGAAACTGAGAGGTGAAAACTGGCTTGTTGTGGTAGTTTGCTAATGCTTGAGAAAGATTAGTGATTATATTAGAGAAGTTTGTCATCAGCATAGGAATAAGTAGAAGTTGATTAAATTTGGTGTTTTGAACATGATTAATTTGGCGAAATCTGAACCCCTAGATATCCTAAAATATTGAATTTCTCCTTGTCAAATTCGTGCTTTTTGTTTAATTTAATTTTCTTTTATTTTATTGCATCTCGTAAATTTATTATTCAATTAGAATTGGAATTAAAGTAATTCGGTACTTAGTAGTAATTAGTCCTCGTTGGGAATGATATCTTTTCACTACTTTATTACTTGAACCGGCTCGTGCACTTTCAAAAAATCACCTATCAAGTTTTTGGCGCCGTTGCCGGGACTAGTTAGTCCTACTAATATTGAGTCAAATAATTCTAATTTTACTTTGAATTCTTTTTATTTATTATTGTCTCTGTTTCTACTTTATAGGAGTATTCCTTAGGTGCATGCGAAAGTTGGAAGCGATAATTTACTTTCTTTTGATCCTGAAATCGAGCGTTCTTGTCGACGAAACAGAAGGGAAAAAAGAGAAGTTGTTAGACATTCGCAAGAAACTATGGGTGATACTGGTGGAGTAAGAAACGAGAACAAGGCAGTTGGTTTATATTCGGCTATAAGAAGACCAACTATGGTTGCAAACAATTTTGAGATCAAGGCGGTGCAAATGCAGATGATCCAAGCAACTCAATTTAATGGGCTCCCTTCTGAGAATCCCAATGCTCATATTGCAAGTTTTCTTGAAATTTGCAATACATTCAAGCATAATGGTGTTACTGACGAAGCCATCCGTCTTCTACTATTCCCATTCACTCTGAAGGATCGAGCAAGAGATTGGTTGACCTCCTTGCCTGTAGACTCAATCACTACTTGGGAGGATTTAGTGCATAAAATTATTCTAGCAAAATTTTTCCCACCAGCAAAAACAGCAAAACTGCGTATAGAGATCAACAATTTTGCTCAACAGGATTGCGAAACTTTGTATGAAGCTTGGGAGAGATATAAGGAGCTTTTAAGGAAGTGCCCTCACCATGGATTGCCTAAGTGGATGATAATCCACAATTTTTACAATGGGTTGAATGGTACTTCAAGAATTGTAATTGATGCATCTGCAGGAGGATCTTTCATGAAGAAATCTGAAGAAGAAGCTTATGAGTTGTTGGATGACGTAGCCACCAACAATTTTCAATGGCCAAATGAGAGGGCTGCATCAAAGAAAGCAATTGGAGTTTATGAGATTTATGCTTTGACTGCTTTAACTACTCAGGTTGCTTCTCTTACCAAACAGCTTCAGAATAACCTTTTGGCTGTCAACTCTATTCAGACTCCTCTAATTATGTGTGACTACTGTCAAGGAACCACCCCACTGAATAATGTCAAATGGGTGCTTTTACTTAACCTCAGCTAGAACAAGCACAATATGTGGGGAATTACAACAGGCAGCAGAGCAACCCCTTCTCCAACACATTCAATCAGGGATGACATAATCATCCAAACTTCTCTTGAGAAATAACCAAAATATGGGCCAGCCTCAGCAGGGAGTGCCACCTCAAGCGAAGAAGTCTGAATTAGAACAAGCAATGCTCCAGCTAACCAAGCATACTGACAAGTTCATGGCCGATATCCAGACCAACTTCCAGAATCAAGCTACACAGATCCGAAATTTCGAAGTTCAAGTTGGTCAATTAGCCAACATGCTCAATGGTCGCCAACAAGGTAACTTGCCTAGCACGACTGAAGTCAATCCAAAAGAACAATGCAAGGTGATAACCTTGAGAAGTGGAAAAGAATTGGAGA
The DNA here is from genome assembly GCA_025413485.1 of Ficus microcarpa. Classification (NCBI taxonomy): domain Eukaryota; kingdom Viridiplantae; phylum Streptophyta; class Magnoliopsida; order Rosales; family Moraceae; genus Ficus; species Ficus microcarpa. Next base: position 2,530,535 of record CM046377.1, on the reverse strand, counting down.
CTCCTTCAACTGGTGAAAAAGCTAATAAGGATGGTCAATAGCAAATAGAAACCATCCCTGAAGCTAGGCCATTGCCTCCTCAAGAACCAGGCCTCAATGTTCCTTTTCCTCAGCTTCTCAGAAAGAGCAAACTTGATAAGTAATTTGCCAAATTCTTGGATGTTTTCAAGAAGCTTCACATTAACATCCCATTCGCAGATGCACTTGAATAGATGCCAAGTTATGTGAAGTTCATGAAAGACATCCTATCAAACAAAAGGAAATTGGAGAACTATGAAACTATTATACTTACAGAAGAGTGTAGCGCTATCATCCAGAGAAAATTGCCCCAAAAGCTTAAAGATCCAAGGAGTTTCACTATTCCTTGCTTTATTGGAAATTCTATTTTTGAAAAGGCATTGTGTGATCTTGGTGCTAGTATTAATTTAATACCTTTGTCTATTTTCAGGAAGCTTGGATTAGGTGAAGCTAGACCTACTATGGTCTCTTTGCAGTTAGCTGATCGATCTGTTAAACACCCAAGGGGAATTATCGAGGATGTCTTAGTCAAGGTGGACAAATTTATCTTCCTTGCAGATTTCATTGTGTTAGACATGGAAGAGGATAAAGAAATCCCTATTATACTCGGAAGACCTTTCTTGGCAACTGGTCGAGCACTCATTGATGTGCAAAAAGGTGAATTGCGGCTGCGGGTACAAGAAGAAGAGGTAACTTTTAGCGTGTTCAATGCTATTAAGTACCCAGGCGCGAGTGACACGTGTTTCCGTATTGATACTCTTGATGCCTTAGTTTCTGAGCACCTTGGCCAACCAAAGAAACCCTTAGAATTAAGTTTGGTTTATCCACATCCATCCCTCTTGGAAGATTCAAATGAAGTTGTGTGAAATTTGCAATGACAATTGAAAGTTTTGGACATTTTTCGGAAAATTCCTAACAATAGGAAGGATTATGGATTTTTGACTTTTGGACAGATTTGGACGGAAAATTCCCAAATCCGTGCCTTACCCAAGCAAGATACATTTCAACTTACCGACGAGTATCCATTGGCGGCGAGATCGGAGTTAGAGAGAGCCTCGGACCAGAATGTCTTGGAGCTTAGTTAGACTCAGAATATAATAGAAAGAAGGTCGGTTGATTTCAAAAATTTTCAAAATTCCCGCTCATGACGGTTTTTTGTAAAAACCGGTGGTATGAATCACCACGACGGTCCGTCGTGGTAACTTTTGGACTGAAACGAAAACCGAAAGATTTAAAATTCCACGACGGTGGATATTTAACCGTATGTCTATTCCACGACATTCCACGATCAATTGACGCATTTTTCACGACGAAAAACGAAAGCTGAAATCGTAGTAGTGACCTTGGCCAGAAACCCTTAGAATTAAGTTTGATCCACATGCGATCCTAACAATAAGAGATACGAAGATTTGGGAATAGGTCCATTTGAGAAGCCACCAATTAGCTTAGGATCATTTACGATGTAGAATTCTTTACTCCTATATTTCTTTGACGAGGAAGAAGAAAATTGAGCACTCACGACCTTTGATTAAGGGAGTATTCTTTCTCTTTTCTTTTCTTTCTTATTTCTCTTTGTTTTTCTTCACATTGGGGACAATGTTTCGTTTAAGTTTGGGGGTAGCTGTTCTATTTTGGTACTTTGGTATTTTATTTTATTTTAGTTTGTGGTACTTTGGTATTTTATTTTATTTTAGTTTGTGTGAATTTTTTTTTTTTTAGCATTAATTTTAGTTTGAATCATAGGAGGCCGATGATAGGAAATTGATTGAAATTGGACATGTTTCGAAGAAGATGAAAACTGTTGCTTTTGTGTGTGCGCTTGATTCTTGGGTGGTTTTGCTATATCCTGAATTCTTTGACACTTTTGAGCACCCGAGCTATAATCACTTAGATTATTTGTTATTTAGATGAAGTTTATGTTGGTTGAATAATTTCTTTATCTTAAAACGAACTCTATAACCTATCTGATATTCGCTTGAGGCGAAATCCCAGACTACACTTTGCCAAGGACATGATTTAGGCCATTTTTGGATCGTTTGAGCCTTTTAAGCTGACCCTTTTACATATGCATATCCCTAGTCACCCATTTGAGCCTAATTTTTACCTTTTCTTTGTTACCCACATCTTTAAGCCTAGCTTTTTAATAATATCCAACCGTTTGACCCTTAATCTTAAGCATTTTGATCATTTAAGAATTATTTTGAGCTATGTTAAAGTTTGGAAAGGATGGGTGGAGTTTAGAGAAGCTTATAGTTGTTTATTAGTTAATAATAATAATAATAATAATAATAATAAATATATAATAATATATATAAAATATTCAAAAAAAATAAAAAAATAAAAAAAATAAAGAAAACGAAAAAGAAAAAAAAAAGAGGACAAAGTAAGTTGAATTCAAGTTTGAAGGTGTTATTGGGAGTGTTAAGAAAGCTCTACAAAAAGATCCTAGAGTGGTTACATATTTAGGGTGATTTGAACCTTAATTCTTATCCATGTTTTATCGTTACCCTAGCCTAACATTATAAGCCTAAAAAGTCCTAATGATCCTTGATAATGTGTTTATCGACATTAGTGGAGAGTGAATTGAAAAATAGGCTTATAGAGTTCAATTTTTCTTTATCCTGAGATCTTCTTCAAAGTTATTGACTGGAATAAACCAATCCGAAGGCAGATGAGTAAGTGTTAAAAGCTTTGCACACACACACTCAAGGAATTCAGGATTGGTAAGGTCATCATTTGAATTGAAATTCTACATGATTGTGATGGTTGGAGTTGCCTTTGAATCATATACTTTATGAAATCTTTGAGGCCATTATGATGAAAAACTAAAGTTTGATGCTCAATTCTTTATTTATGTTTTTCCTTGTGTTTCTTTCTTTTCTTTTGCTCGAGGACTAGCAAAATCTCAAGTTTAGGGGTATTTGATAAGTTAGTTTTATACTACTTAATTGGGTACTTTTAACTTATTATTTTGTTGGTTTTCAATTTGTTTTTAGGATTTTTTACTTTGTTTTATTCGCTTTTGTAGGATTTAGGTAAAAAGATGAATTCATTGTTTTTCGGCGCGTTTGGAGCTAAAATGGAGCGTTTGACATACTTTGGTGTGAAGATTTTGTTTTGAGGAGTATTGGGCGCCTACGCATCGATTTTATGGGGCCTAGGCGCTTGAATTAAATTTTTCAGTACAAAAACCCGAGAGTATGGCGCCTAGGCGTCGTTTTAGTAGGGCCTAGACGCTAAAAGAGTGTTCCGTCTACGTACTTTGGGGCCTAGGCACTGAAAAATTGAGACCTAGGCACAAATCGCGATTTCCAGTTTAGGGCCTAGGCGTAGAAAGTTGAGGCCTAGGCGCCAATGTGGGATTATGCAGGATCCGATTTGATTCTCTAAATTTGAAATTCAAATATTAAATCTTTCGGTTTGTGGCTATAAATAGTTATAGAAGCCTTTTAGGGTTCCAAAGAAGAATTTTTTTTTTTGGAGAAAAAAAGAAAGGTGAAGAAAAAGATAGCAATATTGTGAATTGAAAAAGAAGGGAAGCAATTCCGGAGACGGAACGCAGCAATTCTAATTCATAAATCAGTTCTTTTCCTTTTCTCATCATGTTTAGAATGTTATTTAGGATGTTTTTTAGTTTCATTATGAACTAAATTTCTTTTTCTAGGGCTGCGATGTAGCCGGATTATGAATGTTCAATTTCATTATGGTTTAATTCAATTTCGATGTTTATTCATATCTATGCTGAGTGTTTAATCTATTCTTAATGCTTATGAAAGTGTGCGCGCCCTTTCCCATTGATTTGTAATTCAATTTGAGACTGAGAAGTGATAGTTGGATTAGATCTTGATTAAATACCATGAGATTGTCTAGGATAGAGATATCTATGAGGCTTGTGTGATACTATAAATTTTTTGTTCTTAATGAATCATGATAGGTTTGGAGTTTGAGACCGAGAGGTGAAAACTGACTTGTTGTGGTAGTTTGCTAATGCTTGAGAAAGATTAGTGGTTATATTAGAGAAGTTTGTCATAAGCATAGGAATAAGCAGAAGTTGATTAAATTTGGTGTTTTGAACATGATTAATTTGGTAAAATCTAAACCCCTAGATATCCTAAAATATTGAATTTCTCCTTTTAAATTCTTTCTTTTTGTTTAATTTAATTTTCTTTTATTTTATTGCATCGCGTAAATTTATTATTCAATTAGAATTGGAATTAAAGTAATTTAGTACTTAGTAGTAATTAGTCCTCGTTGGGAACGATATCTTTTCACTACTTTATTACTTGAACCGGCTTGTGCACTTACAAAAAATCACCTATCATAGGGGCAAAGTTCAAATCCCCTACCTAAAATTTCGAAAAAAAAAAAAAAAAAAGTTCACACAGATGATAAGATTATTGCATCCAAATTATTCTCAAAGTACACATACAAAACAATGTCACTTAATAACGTACTTTTTGAGACCAGAAATTTCAGTTATGTTATAGTCTTCCCAATCAATTGAAGCAGGATCAAAATCAAATGCCTGCATCATTTCCATATCATAAATCTCCTTAGCCTTTTGTCTTAGCGTCTCTGAGTTTTTGTCGTCAAACCTACAAAATTTTCAAGGAAATATTAATGTGGAGGCCTATAAATTATATGATAAATTGTAAAATAAATAAACAAAAAAAGAAGGTGGAAGAAAAATCATTAGTTAAAATTACTTACACGCCTTTGAACAGCAAATAGGGTTTGTAAAGCTCTACCAATTGCATTACTTGGTTTACTTTCCGCTTGTTGGCATTGTACATGTATATTAACCAACTGCAATATCTGCATTTCAAAAAAGAGGAAAAAAAAATTTAATGAAATTGCAAAATCAATCTGGCATATTGCCTTTTTTTTTTTTTTTTTCTAGGATGAAAATGATTTTTTTCCCTTTATAGATTGCCAATGCATCCAGTAGTAGAGATATATGGGGCTTATAACTCTCATTCATTAAAATACAATAAAAAGTCTCTCAAGTTTCAAACTTGTGAGCTCCGACCCTCAAATTACTTTGCTCTCATCCGTACGATGAGCTAGCCTTTAATGGGCTAAAAGGAGGAGAAGATCAAAACAAGAGATCAAAAGAATATTTATAGTTAACAAACCTTCAATGGAAGGATGGCTGGAATAGTCATGTACATTCGAAAACAAGCCATGGTGTTGAAGAATGTTAGTTTCGTAACTCTAATGGGATTTCCATTCTTGTTCATCAGTGGGTTTTCGATGAAGTGTTGTGTCACTACTTTGTGTAGTTGAGCAACGTCCAAAGGGTTTCTGAGTGAGGACCCCACGTGATAAATTGTGTCAGACACTTGGTTTGCATGGGCATGAGCCGTAATGGCCATAATTATTGCACTTACCACCATGTCTGCAGGTATCTGTATAATATTAAAGGATATCGGTAATATTAAGCATAATTTTTTTTCCCTATAAAAACTAGGTCTTACATGATATGATACTTACAGGTAAGACTCATGTTCTATCAGTGATAATACGTAAATGGGAAATGGGTGCAAATTTATAAAAATGTCTAGTTAAATAATTGATGTGTCTGTACGTACATATATATGTGTATGTGCGCCCGCGCGCATGTGTTGTGTGTGTGTGTGTGTGTGTTTGAGATAGGTTCCAAAACTTACCAATTCAAGAATCAATGAATGACTGCCCAGTAACGTTGTCAGTTTACCTTTGCCATAACCAACGATTACGCTATCAACGGTTCTATACTCAGACATAAATTATTTATATTAAAAAAAAAAAAAGAAAGAAAGAAAAATAGTGAGATCGAGAACGAGACAAAAGCTCTCTAAAAAAAAGAAAGAAAGAAAGAGAGAATAGAAAAATAAATTAAATGGACAGATAAAACTTGATCGATCACTTGATAAGTTAGTTTTATACTAGTAATTGGGTACTTTAACTTATTATTTTGTTAGTTTTCAATTTGTTTTTAGGTTCTTTCACTTTTTTTTTAATTCTCTTTTGTAGGATTTAGGTAAAGTGATGGGTTCGTTGTTTTTCGGTGCAAATGGAGCTAAAATGGAGCACTTGGCATGCTTTGGTGTAAAGTTTGTGTGTTTTGAAGCACATGGGTACCTACGCATCAATTTTTTGGGCGCATAGGTGCTTGAATTGAATTTTCCAATACAATAACCCAAGAGCTTAGGGCCTAGGCGTTGTTTCAGAAGTGCTTGAGTGCCAAAAGAGATTTCCATCTATGTAACTTTGTGCCTAGGCACTGATAAATTTGTGCCTAGGCACAAATCCTGGTTCCTCAGGCAAGCATGCAAATAACAATTTTGTTTGTAGATGTAGAAAAAACAGGGCCTACGCACCAATGCAGGATTTTTAATAATTCCCTGAATTTGTTGTTTCAAAAAGGAGATCTTTTGGTCCATAACTATAAATAAAATCCTTTTAGGGTTCCCAAAGGACTTTTTTTTTTTTTTTTTTTTTTAAACACCTTTTGGTTGGAAAGAAAGAAGGTGTGAAGGAGAAGAGAGCAATTGGTGAATTGGAGAAGAAGAGTAGCAATTTTGGAGACAGAATGTGATAATCTTTTCCTTCTCTTGTCATGTTTAGAACTTTAATTAGGATTTTGTTTAGTTTTATTATGAACTAAATTTCTTTTTCTAGGACCATGATGTAGCCGAATTATGAATGTTCAAAGTTATCATGGTTTAATTCAATTTCGATGTTGATTCATATTTATGTTGAGAGTTAATTTAACCTATCTTAATGCTTGTGAAAGTGTGTATGCCCCCTTTCCCATTGATTTGTGATCCAATTTGAGACTGATAAGTGATAGTTTGATTAGACTTTGATTAAATGCCGTGAGATTGTCATAGGATAGAGATATCTATGAGGCTTGTGTGATACCATGAATTTCTTATTCTTAATTAATCATGATAGGTTTGGAGTTTGAGATCAAGAGGTGGAAACTAGCTTGTTGTGATAGTTTGCTAATGCTTGAGAAAAATTAGTGATTACCTTAGGAAAGTTTGTCATTAGCATAGGAATAAGCATTAGTGGATTAAATTTGGTGTTTTGAGCAAGATAAATCCACTGAAATCAAAAACCCTAGATGTCCTTATATATTGAATTTCTCCTTGCTAAATTTGTGTGTTGGTTTATTTTAATTTTCTTTTATTTTATTGCATCTCATAAATTTATTGCTCATCAAATAGAGTTAGGGTTAAAGTAATTTGGTACTTAGTGTTAAATAGTCCTCGTTGGAAATGATATCTTTTTATCATTTTATTACTTGAATCAATTCATGCACTTGTGAAAAATACCTATAATCACTACATGGTGCTCTTTCGAGACTTGAAGGCCCGGAACTCTATTTCTCTCAATATCTTTGGGACATAAGAATTTTATGGAATAGTAACAAAACCCCCTTATGTTTTTACTAGAATGTCAATTTCACCCAAATTTTTTTTAAAAAAAATTTGTGTTCACATTCATGATCTTTTCCAATTATTCTATAAATTATACATCTCGAACTAGAAAAGCCGAATTACCTTTTATTTCAGCATTACGTTTTTCAACAAAAACAATATCAAATGTGAATGCTGTTTGGATACTTTGTGGCCCCTTTTTGTTTTTTTTTTTTTTTCCTTTTTGTATAATACTATTCAAGATAATATATTTTTATTATACTATTTATTTTAGATTTATTTAGAAACAAATAATTAAGAAGATTATGTACTCCATTTTTACTTTATGAAAAAAAAAAAATAGAAGACATTAAATTATAGAGCCCTAGAGTAAAACTAATTACCTCAAACCTTTAATCCAACCGGGAAAGGGATCCTTGATAGTACTTGTAATTATTGTGGGCCGTATGATGGCAATGGAGAGATCATCAACTTGATCACGTGATTGTTGTAAACACATCTCCCCCATTGCCTTTGTAAACACATAGGCATTCGCCCATCCAAATTTCTTTACTCTGTTTTGAAATCAATTATTGTTTTTTTCCCCAAAAGAAAAGTATAATTAATAACAATGACTTAGTTTTTTTTTCTCCTCGTTATTTTTTTAACGCGGATTTTTTGGTACATTATGGAAAAAAAAAATTACTGTTTTGGTACTATCCAATTTTTACATCTTCAAATCGTATTAGAATAAAAAGCATGTGAATAATTTAAGGTAGTTTGATGAAAATCTGATAATACCGCAGAAGTTTTGATATATATTTTTTTTCTTATGTTTACTAATTTCTGTTTTGATTACTGATGTGAAACATCAAACAATCAAATTTCGAAAAGCAAAACATGTTTTATTACTTCATGATGGCTATGATTGCTTCTTTTGATGCTTCCTTTGCTCTCAGTTCATTCAATTTCTGGACCACCAGTTTCCCTTCTTCTTTGTAATCAAGTTTAGAATTCGTTTTCTTCAATGTCTCTCCAGTGTAAAATGCTTTCTCTTCTATGAGTCCCTTCCTTTCTCCGCACACACAAGCTTGAAACATAAACATTTTTCAGTACCAAACTTTGAAAAGTACTAGTCGCTAACAAGAATGGGCAATTTTTTTTTTTTTAATACATGCATACATACATATATATATATATATATATGAACTCTCTTATTAGGCACCCTTATTAAATGACACCTATAATTTTATTTTATTTTTGGTTATTGTAACAATCAGTTAATTATAATGTAATATTTTTTAATAATACTTGTATTTTGCACTAATAGCTCTATGTAGTTCATGGTACAAGTTTATAAATAGAAAGTTACATGTAAATTAATTAATAATTATAATATGCAAAATAAAATGTTATTATTAACGCACCGGCTGCCGAAGAGAAGAGCTTTAATATATGTACACACATATATGCATATCATTTTATCCCTTTTTATCCTAAACAAAAATTCATAATAGATTTCACTCACCAGTTGACACATGAAGAAGGATCTTAAGTTTGATACATTTCTATGCAAAGCTTAGCATGTGCAAAACTCCCATCGTTCTAACGGCCAGCGAAATATCATATCTGTCAAGCATCATTTGGCTCCTAATTATCAACATCAACATACCGACTAAAAATTTATGCAAGAGATTATTATTTTGTAAACTCATTTTGCCTTTTTGCTCGGTCTTAAAAAGCCTTGACTATTAGGACTCTAATTAATGCTATGGTTTAACTAATGATGGCAAGTAATTTCTAGCTTTAAATATAGCATTTGTTCCATTTTTTAGGTTACATATGTACCAATTACACATAACAAATTATGTTTGTTAAATATTTAAAAAAAAATCGTCTTTAAATGTCGTTGTATATATAGAGTCGAAAGTTTCAGTTTTAGTTCTTTTTTTCCCCCTAATTTTTTCAAGAGTGCTATGGATTACATATAAATGGCCAATATAAATAAAAGATTTACAACTTTTCAATTGTCATATGTGTTTAGAATAATAAATGGACAAAACCTAATA
>CM046377.1:2480526-2520942 GCA_025413485.1 Ficus microcarpa | reverse complement strand
TGTAGCTTGCTTCTCCCAAATCCTTCGTTTGGAATTGGCTGGCTAGCCAGTTCTTTACCTTTGCTAGAGATTCTACATCATTCCCAATGAGTGGAATATTATCTACACAAAGAACTAAAAAGACCACTTTATCCCCTTCTATTTGCTTATAGACACAAGGTTCATCCAGATTTTGTTGAAAACCATAAGACTTAATGGCCTCGTTAAATCTAATATTCTAAGATCTAGAAGCCTGCTTAAGTCCATAAATGGACCTTTGCAGTTTGCAGACTTTTTGGTCTTGGCCTTTGACCATGAAACCCTTTGGTTGGACCATATGAATGGTCTCTTCAAGATGACCATTCAAGAACGCTGTCTTGACATCCATTTGCCGTATCTCATAATCATAATGAGCAGCCATAGACAAGAGAATCGGGATGGATTTTAGTATGGCCACTGGAGAAAAAGTATCCTCATAGTCTACTCCTTCTTTTTGGGTAAAACCCTTTGCCACTAGCCTAGCTTTGAAAGTCTCCACTTTCCCATCAGCTCCTCTCTTTCTCTTATAGATCCATTTGCAACCAATAGGCTTAACAACTTCTGGTAGATCTATGAGCTTCCAGACTGAATTGGTGTACATGGACTCCATTTTGAGTTTCATGGCGACCTGCCATTTCTCTCGATCAACATCATCCATTGCCATCTTATATGTCAATGGATCATCATCATTGCCATCAGTGACTGCAACTTGTGCTTCTCCATTTTCATGATAGCAGATAGGCAATCTTATTTCCTTCCCACTACGTTGTGATGGCTGTGGTATTTGATCTTAAGTAGTGATATCTTCTCATTGTCGTTCAATAACTATTGTTTGGTGTGGGGCCAATCTTATCAGCCAGCAACTCTTCCAAAACCACTTTACTTTTGGTTTGAAATCTGCCATATAGTTCTACTCAAGAAACGTAGCATTTATCAACACAAATACTTTGTTATCTTGAGTGTTATAAAACAGACCTCCTCTCGTTCTTTTAGTGTACCCCACAAACATGCATACCTCCGAGCGAGGTTCCAACTTCCTAGTCTTTCCCTTTAGCACGTGTGCTGGGCACCCCCTATGTGGATGTGTCTCAAACTAGGTTTGCGACTGTTCCACAACTCTAGGGGAGTCTTAGAGATTGACTTAGATGGAACTAAATTCAAAATATATATAGCTGTTTGTAGTGCATATCCCCAAAATGAGGTAGGCAGAGAAGAATATCTCAACATTGATCTTATCATGTCAAGCAAAGTACAATTTCTTCTTTCAGCTACACCATTTTGTTGTGGTGTTCCAGGTGCCATGAGCTGCAACAATATTTCGTTCTCAATCAAGTGGTCCTTGAATTCATAATCTAGGTACTCTCTTCCTTGATCCGATCGAAGAGTTTTGATTGATTTGCTGAGTTGCTTTTCAACTTCAGCACGGAATTCTTTGAACTTTTCAAAGGTCTCGGATTTTCTTTACATCAGGTATGCATATCCATATATTGAATAATCATCAATAAATGTGACAAAGTATTCATAGCCCCCTCTAGCTTTCACATTCAAAAGGCCACATACATCAGTATGTATGATCTCTAGAGGTGCTTTTGCACTTTCACCTTTAGCCAAAAAAGGCCTTTTTGTTATTTTACCTTCTAGGCAGGATTCACAGACTGGTAGAGTGCTAACTTTTAGCTATCTCAAAGGACCATCCTTTGCTAGTCTTTCTATCTTATCTATGTTAATGTGACCAAGCCTTAAATGTCACAAATATGTGTCATCTTTGTCATTAGAAATCTTTCTTTTTTTAGGGGTTGATTTAGCGACTTTAAACATTTCGGTTTGAAGTAAGTTATTAGAAATTGGTTTAACAAAATATAGACCATTATCTACATAACCATAACAAATATTCATACCATTCTTATAAATTGAAACAGAGTCAACTTCAAAAGAAACTGAAATAAATTTTTCAACCAACTTAGAAACTGAAATCAAATTCCGTTTGAAATCTGGAATGAAATAAACATTGTCCAAAAATAAATATTTATTATTATTAAATGACAGTCGCACTGTCCCTACTGCTGTCACTAATAGTCTTTCCCCACTGCCAATTCTCATTGTGAAAACTCCCTTTTCAAGATCCTTAGATGACTCAAGCATCTGTAAAGAAACATAAACATGGTTAGATGCCACTGAATCAATAATCCAGCTTAAGAAATCATTCTTAACAAAGCATGTTTCCACGACTAGTAAATTTAATTTACCTTGTTTCTTCTTCTTTTTCAGCTTATCAAGGTACTTCTTACAGTTCCTTTTCCAATGGCTATCTTGATCACAATGGAAACATTTTCCCTTAGGTTTAGGTTCAGCAGCCTTCCCCTTCTTCTTTTGGATCTTCTTTTTGCCATTTTGCTTTCTCACATTTTTCTTTTTTTTTTTATTCTTTGAAGAAGAAGCCTTCCCCTCAGCTGCATTGGCTTCGGCAACATTTGCCTCGCCACCCTTATCATTGATAAGGGTCTCATAGGTCTGCAGCTTGTTCAGAAGTTCTGTAAGATTACACATCTTATGGTTCATGACGTAATTTGTTCTGAATTGGAGAAAAGCGGGAGATAGTGTCTCCAAGATCATGCCAACTTGGGTCTTTTCATCAGTGTTCACACCATTGATTTCAGTCTCGTTAAAATGATGAATCATTTTTAGGCATGCTCACGAACCGAAGAACGATTTCTCATTTTGCCGTTCATAATGGCTTTCACGGCTTCGTGATGGGCTTGATCGGAGGGGCGTCCAAGCATGTTTTGCAAAGATTCCATAATCTCACTAGTAGTCTCAAAGGCCACGTGCTTAGCTCTAAGCACTTCATTCATTGCCGCTAACAGGTAGCAGTGAGCCTTGTTGTTTGCGACAACCCAACGGTCGTACTTGTCCAAGATAGTCTTAGAGGCATTGGCCGGAGGCACTGGAGGACGATCCTTCTTAAGGACAAAATAGTAGTTTTCATTTATCAAGAGAATATTAATGTTGCTTTTCCATTTGACAAAGTTTTCACCAGTTAAAACTTGATATGCGAGAAGTGAGAATATCGGGTTTGACATATTTGCTAAAAATAATTAAGAAATATTTTTCAATAAATAATTGCACAAATATCGTAACAAAATTTAAAACAAAGTAAATATGATGCATGAATGCACATGTTAAAATACACAAAACATGTTTACTTTGAAAGCCTAAGGAATTTTAATCACCATAATTAAGTGCCGCCGTAGGGTAGGTCAAATAATCGCTAATTAAAATGAGACATTCTCAATTAATAAATATTATCCGAAATATCTCATATTTCTAATACTTATTAATTTCCTTTAATTTTTGGTCAAGAAAATAATTAACTAATTTAATTATCTTTTTACGAGTGTAACCCACCGTATCAGAATTTTTAGACTTAACATAGAAATTGCTGCTGTAGGGTAGGTCAATTCTAAAATACATCTTAAAATCCTATCTCATGGAAGACAACCTTGGTATTGTATTTAATAGACACCTTCCGTAGGGAGGATGAAATCAAAGCATCTCTAGGCACTATTAAAAACTTACGGTGTTATACTAACAATAAAGACCTTGGGTTTATATTGTCATATTACCCACTCCCACTCATTATTTTGCAAAAGTGTATTTTTTTTATATAAAATAACTCTTGTTTCATAAACTTTAGTAAATTTAAACACTTTAAATTTCTAAGCCTTTATAATTTTAAAACATTTAAAATTATAAATTAAATCAATTGTTATATTTTAAAATTTAACACTTAAATTTTATAAATTTCACATTTGACGCACTAATTTTGCAGATCCATTCGCTAAAAAAAAAAAAAAAAAAAAAGCGCAAAGATGCATGACATACAAAATTGATAGGCACTTTTCTATCTTAGATGACATGTGATATGCATGGCAATGTATTATCATCAACATAATAAAAAACATTCAAATACAAGCGAAATGGAAAAACTTGACCGGGTTCCATGGAAACCTAAAATTACAACAACAAAAAATGATATAATAAAAAAAAATGGGTCTTCTTGTAATTCTCCAACTTCAGGTCTTCATGTAATTCTCCAACTTCTCTATATGGGGGGTGGTTGTCCTCATTGAATTTCTCAAATTCAAAACAATAGATTTCAAAAATCTAAAAATTTTTTTTCTCGCGGGTGGCTGCTTAGCTGGACACTGCTTTCATGGGCAGGCCTAGCCTGCTTCTGCTCCAGCCCAACTAAATGATGTAGGCCCAGACTATTTCTGCTCCAGCCCAGCCAGATTGAAGCAGGCCCAGCCCATGGCTGTGTGGCCCATCTCACTGGCCTAGCTGGGTTCCTAGAACCCAGCCCTTGTGGGTTGGCTGGGTGTTGCCAACCTAGGCCAGCACTCCCTGCCGGCCGGCGACCATGGCTAACGATCGACCATGGCTGCGGTGCAGCCTGCTGGTGGCATTCATACGGTCACTGGATCCGTCCATAAATCCATCCTTATCATCACCGGCGACGTCCGTACGGTCGCCATCCCCATTTCTTTTTTTTTTTTTTAATAAAAAAATTAAGAACTTTTCTTTTAAAAAAATATGAAGAACAATTCTTCATCAATGGAAAATTTACAATATAAAATCCTATTTACAATTAATCTAATCAAAAGAAAATTACACCATGATTCCTATTTACAATTGATCTAATCAAAAGAAAAAATACAAACTAATTTCCATGAAACCGGAAAAAATTACGACCAATCCATTCGCACAAACATTTATCATCATGGTTATAAATAGAAACATACATCAATATACATAAGTGCCTACCCAAAATCAAACAAAAATTAACATATAATCACTCATTAAATTAATATAAGGTATTGCGGCTCTGATATCAATTGTTGGTTTCGAAAACCAGTTTTTAAAAATTTAGTAGAAGTATAGTATAGATCAAATCGCACATATAAAAATTTTTCTCAAAAATTTTTCTAGTGACAATACTTATATTAATTTAATAAAATAAATTAAGAATAAAGTTTAGGGATTGACCGTTGTCCGATTAGGTTGAAATTCTTGATCTCCTTCATGAACCTTCTTGAGTACTCCAAATCTTTCAGAAACACCAATCTTCTTGAGATGTGATAATAGATGTGTAGAGTCAAAATGGGTGTGATAGTAGAATTACCCTATGTAGATATAAACCGCAAAGGGAGGATTTTTTTTTTTTTTTTCGTGTCCTTTATTTGTCTAATTGGTATCTTCCATAATGGTGCTTGGTCAAACTCAAGAGGATAAGATTTAATTTAGAATAAGAAAATCTAATAAAGAAAAATATCTCATGAAATATTACGTACATATATATGTCCATAATATGACTGATGACTAATTAATAATTAAACATCTTCTTTAATCCTATGTTGTGAGAAGAGATGATTCTATTGAAGTAGTCTTATTAACTCTTCAACTTCCCTTCTTAATACACACCTCTTTTAATTTTAAAATTATTAAAGTTATTTAATACACACCCCTATTATTCTAAAATTACCCCTAATTATTTTTGGAAAATAAATCTTATTTCAACCTTTTAAAAATATTTTCATTCATTATTTTATTTTAGTTACTCTGGTATAATCCTCTCTCTTCCACTCTCTGACTCTCTCTCTTTATTTTATTTTACTTTATTTTCTGCTCTTGTTTTTATTTGTTTGTTGAAAATTTTTTTTCCCTTCTTGTTGTACCTTAGCTATGAAGTTTTTTTAACCCCTCTCTTTCTTACGCAGGGCAAACTGGAAACAAAAGTTGAAAAATAAGAGTTTTGTTAATATTTCAAACTAGAAAAGGACTTTTCGTTGTTTATTTGCGATTAACTGAGTTTTTTTTTTTTTTTTACTACAAAGTTTAATTAGACAATCACTTTTTCAATATGAAATTTTAATTAAAGGGAAATGTCAATAATTAAAAATAGTGTGTATGTAAAACCTTATTTTATTGTATATACTAATTAATGAAAACATCCTTTAAAAAAATAAGATATAGATTAAACTTTACATGGAAAAAATTAGAAAACTACTGATGCTGATATATATGTATTGTTATATTAAATGTATGTATTATGTTGTATGATATCACATAATTTTTTTGAGAGAATAATGTTATTTAAATTTTTGATATTGATATATTATAAAACAACGTACGTAGACAACAAATTATGATTAAAAAGAAAAAGAGTAAATACAATTGAATTTAATTAAAGAAAGGACAAGAAAAAAGGTTTTTTTTTTTTTTTTTTTTTTTCTAATTTGGGGATGGGTAGTTTCAAACTCTACTTTGATGTGGAGTCAAGTATAGTATTACTGTTAAGCTATGTGAAGATTTAGTTCTATTTATGAGAAATTAGGGTTTTGATTTTAGATTTCCAAAATATCAAGACTTTTTTTTTCTAACTGTAGTTATGTAATTAAGTTTATTTAAGTATTGTCTACTATTTTTTTTTTTTCATTTTACTTGAGGGTATTTTGTAATAATAAATTTTAAATTAAAAGGGCCCCAAAAATAAAATGACGTGTGTGAATGGAACCACCTTTTATAAATACATCCACACTTTTATTTGATAATTGACATGTCAACTAACTAATAATATTTCATAACTAAGCTAATTAATTGAAGGGGGGAGAAACTAGCTACTTAAAAATGATGTAAAAATAGGGGACTCAAATCACCTATCCAACTTTTAATGTCTCAAATAGTGTATAATCAGTAATATTATTTCACATCATTTTAAAAAGTTTGAAATGTTTTATAACTCATTTTTAATTTTAATATTTAACATCATTCAATAATATGTTATAATATAATTTATTAAATATCATTTGAAACACTAAGATTAGAGAGGAAAATTCAATCCTCAAAATAGAAGACTTTCATGAAGAGGAGAAACTATTGAAGACAGCAAATCAAGGGACTATACAAATTATTTATACCACCATCCTAACTGGCCAACTCATGTTGTCAGGCGTTAGGTTTTATTTCTTTTTTTTTTTTTTAACAAAATATATATACAAAATCTTAAATCCAGTACTCGATGGTATCTGGTAATGTAAACTTTAGTTCATGTAAATGTGAACATCAGTTATTAGGAATGTAAATTTATGTAGAAGAAAATGTAGCTAAAATAAATGTAAATTTCCATTATTTTACATTTTTTTCTGCATAAATTTACATTTTTAATAATTGAAATTTATATTTACAATAATTCCTAAACATATATACGTATATATCCGAGTTACGGGAACTAGAAAGTGTATCATGGAGTTTAATGAGCCAATCAAATATATTTTATATAAAAAATGCACAGCTAGGAAGTGAGACATGAAACATATGGCTGTGGGTTGGGCATATTTAAAGTAGGATACCTCAAACTAATAACTTTCCCCCAACACCCCATCCAAAAAAAAAAAAAAAATGTATATTGTAACACAATATAAGGAAAAAAAATGTATAGAAGTATCTTTAAAGAAAAAAAAAAAAGGAAATTGAAAAACAAATTTAAATTTTTATGAGAGAGAACACTGAAATTTTTGTTAATAATGTTAAAAAACAATTTCTAGATTGATCAAGCTAACTCTAAACATCTTTTGTTTTCTTTTTCTTGAATTTAAAGTAAAAAATTTTAAAATCTACATTGAATGATAAAGTTAGATATCAATTTCCCGAAAACCAGTAATCCCTTCTATTTAAAGGTGAGTTGATGTTAAATATATCCTATGTCCAAGATATATGTATCGAATTGATTATCAACCATAGAAAATAAAACTAAAACAAAAAAAACCAAACAAAACAGAAAACGAAGGTCTGGATCATCGTCCAACCAAAAAGCAAGGAATACAGAGAGAGTCAAGAAAAACAAACAAATTGTTGGCGGCAGGACATGTGGCAAAGCTCTGAACCACACACACTCGTAGTCACGTCTATATACCTCATGTTTAGCATTCAGATTTAACTCCAACTAAATTGTACTTTTTATCTCAATTTTTATATTTTTTTCTAAAATCAATAAAATTTTATAACTAATTTTTAAAAAATCAATCAACTTAAACTTAAAAATTTCATCTCATCTCACACTCAATCCAAATACCAAAGCAACCAATAATCTATTATCTATACAATATATAGAAATGTCAAAAATGCTTAATGCTTTCGTCCAAAATGCACGTTTGTTTGAAACGTACGTTTGGTTGAAACGTGCGTTTTTAAGTTCTGGTTTTTTTTTTTTTTTTGGGGGGGGGGGGGGGGGGGGGGGGGCTTTGGTCGGTTGCACAAGATAGAAAGGGATGCGTGGAACTTGGGAACCAAAAAGGGCGGTTATGTGGGGTCCACAAGTGAGAGAGAGAGCACTTTTTGTTTTTTTTTTCGAGGGAGGGAGAGAGAGAGTGCCTTTATAACATTCATTTTTGGGCTGTGTTGGATTTATAAGATTTATTTATCAAATAATAGGAAAAAAATAATTGTATATCTAAAATTTTGTAGCATGTAATTTAATTACCTCAATGTTTTTATTTTTAAATTTAAATATAATTTAATTATCTCATCTTTTTTAAGGGTATTAATCTTTAACTGACAAGAGAAATCTAGAGTACTTTATGTTTTTGTTTTTGCTTTTTGTTTTGCTAAATATAACGTTATATGGATTTGCCAATTTCCGCATGGAAAATCTAAAACTCGTTCTCCTAACCCCACCCACCCCCGGGAAGAAAAACCAAACAAAGAAAACTATCATAGTGATGTGTCACCAAAAAAAATGTTAATGGTTTATTTGGACCAAGGGTTTGCAAACGATGCTACTATGCTAGCTCCAAACAGTAATTAAACTATAAAAATAAAAATTGAATTGCTCTACTTTTTTTTCTTTTTTCTTTTTTTTTTTTATAAGTTGAAGTATCAAATATTAATTCTATATCCAATTAAAGTCAAATATTGATTTCCCAACAATCACTAATTGCACTCTATTGTACTAAAGTTAAATGTTATATACTACGACTGCAGATATAGAATTTATTATGATCAATCATTAAAAATAAAATTTTTCAATAAAGAACCAAAAGAAAAACGAAGGTCCCAATGAGTTTTTCAGAGTCATCTTGGGTTGGGCTACGACCCGCCTCCGCTGATGAGTTTTCCGGCTGTGTAATCGTCACGAATGCTGAATGAAAACAATATATAGAACGTTTCTATGGAAAAACAAAAACCGAAAAACACCTCTTGAATATTTCCTTTTACTTCTGATTCAAAAATGTATCCCATGAATTTTTAAACTACCCCAAATTATTTCCAAAGAAAAAAAAAAAGTTAAAAAGTAACCCTTTAATCTGTTTTTTGTTTTTTGTTTTTTGGGGAAGGAAAATCCCTTAAAGTTTTTGAAATATCAAAAATGTCCTTATCAGCAATTAATGTTTTAAAATAGTATTTTGTATTTTTATGCATTAATGATAGAAAAATTAAACAAAGTAAAATGTAAAACTTAAAAAATCCAAAACTTAAAATAAATCTCTATCTATCTCGTCATCGTCCATGTAATCGTTTTGGTCAGACTCGCACGCAAACGGGGTTGGGAAATATACCAATGGGAAATCTAAAATTGCTCTACCACTGTGTGGTAGAAGTCGTCGACAAGGTGCAGCTTGGTTGCCCTTAATTTTTTGTGATAGCTGAACTACTCGGTAAGAGAGATGGATTAACGTATTGTTTACAAAAAACTAAAACTTATTTTATAGATTGTTTTTTGTTTTGAATTTAGTTTATCCGTGATTTTTTGTTTTGAATCGTTTCAACAGATTAAATAACATTAATATCTTTTTTAACCATGGGTGACATGGGAATAAGCAGGTACGAAAGCAGGAAACTATAAAAATACAAAAGAGATCAAGTTTTTAACGTGAAACTGAAAATACAAAGGTTGATTATTGTGACATCCACAAAAATACAAACGAAACATGACGTTATAATTATAAGACAAAATGAAGGTTTAAGTTTGAGTACTTATCCCTATTTTTTATAGTCAACATAATTCTCCTTAGATCAAAATGTAATATTTTTCTATTCCAAATCTTTTTTTTTTCCTTCCTTTTTGTTGTTCCTCTCATCACATTTGGATCATTCTCAACGGTCTTGGCTAACAAACGAAGAGAAAAAGAAAGGAAAAAAAAAACAAATGAAAATTATTCTTATATTTTAATATTCTAAAATAATTAATAATGCAACATGGATACGAAATGGATAATAATATATACTCATTAGCATTGCAACAATTTTGTCATTAATTTTAGGCAAAGCTAGTGGCTAATAATCCACAAGTCTCTCAACAGAGTGTATGTTGAGTCACAATTAGAGATGTAAAACTGACCGGCACAATCCTTTCATTTTGAATATAGTAGTACTTTGCCAATCACGTTGTGCTGATTGAATATAATACATTTAACATGTGGATTGCAATTTATGTAAGACTTATCATGCATGTACACACGTAGCAGTAGTTTTAAAATTTTGTTGGCCACACATCGTGTCTTGAGCTTCCTTTTCCATGTAAAAAACATGTTGCGTGAAGACATAGTTCTTTTAGAATTTCTCTCAACGTACGTGTGTGGCAGAGAATTTCTTTCTTTTTTTATAAATAAAATATGTGGTGGAGATAATATCTGAAAAATAAAAAAATACCGTAATTGTCTTGTGCACGCGACTGTGCACTCTTGTACGTACCCTGCATGAAGGCCATGCAAAGCTCTATATAAAGGGTTTGTAACGCGTTAATGAAGAAAATCAAACGATAGCCAAGAGAAAGTAAAATTAGGGAAATACTTTTCTTGGAAGAAGAATTCTCACCTTAATATTTCGTTAGTTGTACACTCATTTCCTGATTTTCTTCACTAAACACACTTCTCCTATTTCTTATACTAGCTAGCTAGATCTTTGTTTTCACTTAGTCCACTAGAGTTCTATTAAAGATAGATTTCCTATATCTCACTTGACACTTGAAAAGTTGAGATCGATGGAAGAGGCCTTCAATAGAACAGTATCAACGAACATTATTTACGATGAGTCACATGTTTCGCTATTGTATTCCTCCATTTTGCTAGCAAAATTACCTCTGTTGGTCATCTTTCTCATTCAGTTTAAGTTGATAAAAAATATCCTTTTCAAAAATAGGAGATTAGTATCTCCTCTTCCCCCAGGACCACCTCCAACATGGCCTATTCTCGGTTGTCTCCCAGACATGTTGAGAAATAGACCGGCGGAGCAGTGGATTCACCGTCTCATGAAAGAGCTCAACACCGATATTGCTTGTTTCCAGATTGGAAACTCCCACGTCATCACGGTAAATTCACCAGAAATTGCGAGGGAATTCTTGAAGAGACATGACGCAGTGTTTGCTTCAAGACCAGAGACAATGGCGACATGCATTATCAGTAGTGGAAACCTGACAACTGCCCTTAATCCAAGGGGAGAGCAGTGGAAGAAAATGAGAAGAGTCTTGGTTTCTGAAGTGTTAAGCCATTCGAAAATGAACTGGCTACTTGACATGAGAAACCAAGAAGCTGACAATTTTGTTCGCTTCCTTTATAATCAGTGCTCTAAGACTTCTAAAGGTGAAAAATACAACATATTTATAGTTTTATGACATGCCTATATTTATAGATTATCGATCTTACTGTTGTTCTTTATTAAATAATTTTCATAGGTTCTCACTTAACTTTTTCTACGTATCTCAATTATGAGCCTCCTCAATTCAGTCACTTACCTTTTTATTTCCTTTTGTTTTCATCAAAATTCAACATTTTTACTTTTTTTTTTTTCTATTCCTGTCTCCGTCATTTAATTTTAAAAACTATTTACCTTTTTACTATTTTATTTTATTGCTTTTTTATAGCACATACTACTTGCGCGCTTTCCAATCAATATTGAGTTAAACCATAACAAAATCCTAGCACCACCATTATTTTCATTATTTCATTGCCCGGGCTTTCATTCTTCATTTCCTTTTATAATAATTTCATTCTGATCATTCTTTTCATTAAAAATTTTTCTTGTTCCACAATTTTTTAATAAGGTAAATGAAGAGTGGACAACCAATCTCATATTTTCGTTTTGTTCGTCAATGTTTATCCTCTTTAATAGTAACCAAAAATTAGTGTTTTCAGGCGTCATAATTTTTTAATGACATTGGTCACAATAGATGCTATAGAGATAAGTAAAAGGTGTACAATATTGATCGCATTGAACAAACTATTTTTCCTTGTTCTTGGGAGGTTAGTCTGATTTGATGTTTATAATATTTTTATTTTAATACATAATTTGTTTACAAATATATGTATATACACATGTGCGCGTGCGCGCGTGTCAATCTGCGAATTTGATTTGTATAAATTGAATCCATCATTTTTCTTCCAGATTATTTGTGATATTTATATTTGTAGTTTACCATGAAAAAAGCTAGATCTTTAATTGTCTCCTACAAAAATAATCAATTCATATATATTTGTGGTTAGGGGAAGTGGTTAATGTTAGGACAATTGCGAAACATTATCCAGCCAATGCTATGAGAAGAATGATGTTTAGCACAAGGTACTTTGGCAAAGGAAGCGAGGATGGAGGACCTGGTTTTGAAGAAGAAGAGCATGTTTCATCCCTCTTTACTATGCTCAAATACATTTACGCCTTTTCGGTATCAGACTACCTCCCGTGGCTGCGAGGATTAGACTTAGATGGTCATCAGAAAAGGGTACGTGACGCGGTAAAAGTTGTGAACAAGTACCATGACCCAATTGTGAATGATAGAATTCTGCAATGGAGAGAGGGGAAGAAGACACAGCCTGAGGACCTCCTTGATGTTCTCATTTCGCTCAAAGGTTCTGATGACAAACCACTTTTGTTTGAAGACGAGATTCGAGCACAAGTCATGGTAATGTGTTACTTATTAAGTTTTATTTTTCAGTTAAAGAATACTTTTAGTCAAAATAATGCTCTACGCTCTCAATTAAAAAAATAGTTACCAGTCTAAAAAAAACATTCTGAGAACGCAATTAGTTGTTTTTTAAGGGATTATTTTGTGTAAGAAAAAAGTGAAATTGTGTTTAGTTAGCTTTTGGAAAGTATGTGTTTAGGTACATAAAAGAATTAATAATATCTTATTAGAATATTAAATAGTTAACAACTAATAATTAATTATCGAATGATAACTACTACATTAGTAATAAAAATGTAGTAATCTAATAACCACGAGTTATATAGTAATAACTAATAAGTATTTTGATCATAAAACTTGGCGGGACTCTATAATCTCAGACGTTCATAAAACTTGATCATAAAAAAATTTTTTCAACTAACAATTCACACTTGAAGGGCTTATCTCTTGTTTAAAATATATAACATAATGTTATCCAAAGCAGGAAATATTTCTTGCAACGGTAGACAATCCATACAACGCAGCAGAGTGGGCGCTTTCAGAAATGATAAACCAACCAAAGCTTGTTGAGAAAGCAGTGGAAGAACTCGATAGAGTTGTAGGAAAGGACAGGCTGCTTCAAGAATCCGACATCCCTCGCCTCCGCTATGTGGTGGCCTGCGCACGGGAGGCTCTCCGTCTCCACCCGATGGCGCCATTTAACCTTCCCCACGTGTCCACCTCTGACTGCATCGTCTCCGGCTACTTCGTCCCTAAGGGCAGTAACGTCTTGCTTAGCCGCCTCGGGCTTGGGCGAAACCCCACCGTGTGGGACGACCCCATGCGGTTTGACCCGGAGCGCCACTTGTCTGACCACCACGTGGACCTGGCGGAGACTGAGCTGAGGTTCATTAGCTTCAGTAGGGGAAGGAGAGGGTGTGTAGGAGCTGGGCTTGGTACAAACCTAACAGTGATGTTGTTGGGGAGGCTTCTACAAGGGTTTGCTTGGAACGTTCCAGAAGGTTTGGATAAGATCGATTTGAGTTGTGAGGCTGATTCACTGCTCAAGGCTACACCACTGTTTGCCCACGCTAAACCACGCTTGAATCCTTCAGTCTATATGCCCTAATTACTCTAATAAAGGAGAGTATAATATAATCTATTATGTGTTTTAATATTGCCTCCTTTTTCCACTACTTTTTTTTCTGCTCAACAATAATAAGGCTTGCTTGAATTATTTCTTTTCTTAGTAGCTCTTCAGAAATAAATCAATCAATCAAACATGCACGAGCATGAGTTGTAATGGTTTGCCAATAACGTTGGTCTCTTTAATATCCCTTTTCTATTATATTTTTAATGCTTAATTCTATGGTTGTTTCTTTTCTTTAAGCGTTATTTTCTTGTTTGAGCCTGAGGGGAAAAAAATTATATATGGTAATTAATTTTTTTATTTTTTTATTTTTTTTACATAATTATCTCTCAAAACTTCCGCAAAAAAAGAAGAAAAAAAAAAAAGAAGAAGAAGAAGAAAAAAGAAAAGACTAGAAAGGAAAAGAAAAAAAGAAGAAACAATTAAACTACACGATATATGTATATTGGTGGCTCTTCACAGCCCCTTCTAAGCACACACCACTCTTAAATTAAATATAATTAAATTTGCTTATTACAGACCACTTCTGTTCCAAAATACCACTAACTATCCTGTCAAAAAAAAATCTCTTCTATAAATAAAAAGTATTCTACCGCTTCAATTTTCTTTTCACCCACTTTTTTTTATTTTGCTTATTTCAGAGCTTCTCTATTTTTGAATATCTGCACAGAAAAAAAAAATCAAACTATTATTAAACGATGTATCATGTTGTAACATATAATTCGTATTTTCAGATTGCTTAAAACAAAACAAACAAATAAAAAATATTAAAAAAAAAAAAAACCTAAGTTCAGGTATTTTTATGTTAATACATGAGAAGTAATAAACTCATTTGTATAATCTCTTAGACAAATTGAAGAAGTGTCATTATGTTGAGTGGAGCCATCTTCCTTCCAATACATTCGATATCAAATTAAAATGAATTTTTTTGGAGGTTAAATTAAAAATTTTACAGGTTTTTTTTTTTAATGTCAAACAACATAATATGTAAACTAACGATAAAAAACAAACACACACACACACAAGGATCAACAATATATAACCCAGCGAAAAAATAAATAAAATATACAATGAGAAAAAAATCAACAGCAACATAAAAAAAGGATTACTTTCACTAATACCCTTGAAGTACGTACCCTATTTCACTTTGTCCTCTAAAGTATCAAATCCGTTCATTAAGGGGGTATTCGTGAAATTTGTCCTAAAAAGAAATGAATTAAAACAACAACAAAAAAAGTCAATGATATCATTTAACATACCTCGTAATTCTTTGGACTACTCATTAAAGAGTAAAAATTAGGGTTTTGATATAGGTTTGAAAGTAGCGTAATACTTATAAGTAATCTATTTGGGGATTTGATATATAGGTGCGTGTGAATATAATTGAGTTAATTTCTTATGATAGAATTTAATTTATGTATTTAAGTGCATATAGTTGTACTTTTATGTCACTGTGTTTGAGGATTTTTATTTTTATTTTTTGTAATTAAAGAATTTTATTAATAAAAGATGTGTAGAGTCAAGACGGGTTTGATAATAGAATTACCCTATCCAGATATAAACGGCAAAGGAAGGATTTTTTTTCCCTTTCCTTTATTTGTCTAATTGGTATCATCCATAATTGTGCTTGGTCAAACTCAAGCGGACAAGATTTAATTTAGATTAAGAAAATCTAATGAAGAAAACTATCTCATGAAATATTGCGTACATGTCCATAATATGACTGATGACTAATTAATAGGTTCTATCGACACAGTCTTCTTAACTCTTCAACTCCCCTTCTTATTAAACACCTTTTTTTAATTTTAAAATTGTTACAGTTATTTAATGTACACCCCTATTATTCAAAAATTACCCCTAATTTTTGGAAAATAAATCA
Organism: Ficus microcarpa; assembly: GCA_025413485.1. Lineage (NCBI taxonomy): Eukaryota > Viridiplantae > Streptophyta > Magnoliopsida > Rosales > Moraceae > Ficus > Ficus microcarpa. The sequence goes on along the minus strand of CM046377.1, from coordinate 2,504,964 downwards.
TATTTCACACTCTTAAAAATATTATTTTATTTTAGTAACTCTGATATAATCATCTCTCTTCCTCTCTCTCTCTCTCTCTTTTTTAAATTTTTTTTCGTTCTTTTTTTTTTTTTTGGTGCAATCTTTTTTTCCCCTTCTTGTTGTAGGTTAAGCGATGAAGTTTTTTACCCCCTCTCTTTCTTACGTAAGGAAAACTGTAAACAAGAGTTGAAAAATAAAAGTTTTGTTAATATTTCAAACTAGAAAAGGACTTTTCGTTGTTTATTTGGGATTAACTGAGTTTTTTTTTTTTTTTTTTTACTGTAAAGTTTAATTATACAATCACTTTTTTTTAATATGAAATTTTAATTAAAGGGAAATGTCAATAAGTAAAAATAGTGTGTATGTAAAACCTTATTTTATTATATATACTAATTAATGAAAACATCCTCAAAAAATAAGACATAGATTAAACTTTACATGGAAAAAATTAGAAAACTACTGATGCCTATATATATATATATATATGAATTGTTATATTAAATGTATGTATTATGTTGTATAATATCACATAAGTTTTTGAGAGATTAATGTTATTTAAATTTTTTATATTGATAAATTATAAAACCATGTACGTAGACAACAAATTACGGATAACAAAGCAGGAGTAAATACAAATGAATTTAATTAAAGACAAGAAAAAAAAAAGTTATTTATTTATTTATTAGGGATGGGTGGTTTTGAACTCTGTACATTGATGTAGAGTCAAGTGTGGTATTACTGTTAGGCTATATAAGGGTTTAGTTCTATTTATGAGCAATTAGGGTTTTGATTTTAGATTTCCAAAATATCAAGACTACTTTTTTTTCTAACTGTAGTTATGTAATTAATTTTATTTAGGGGAATTTGGTGAACTATCTCATTTTAAATTAAACTGTACTTTTCCATCTCAGTTTTTGTCTTTTTCTGAAAAAGTTTTTTGTCTTTTCTGAAAAAGTTTTTTGTTTTTTCTGAAAAGTCAACAAAAATTACTATTGAAACTTAAAAATGTTAAGCTAAACTCATTTGCCAAACACCTTTGTCTACTTTTTTCCATTTTACTTGAGGGTATTTTTGTAATAATAAATTTTAAATTAAAAGGGCCCCAAAAATAAAATGACGTGTGTGAATGGAACCACCTTTTATAAACACATCCACACTTTTATTTGATAATTCACATGTCAACTAACTAATAATATTTCATAACTAAGCTAATTAATTGAAGGGGGAGAAACTAGCTACTTAAAAATGATGTAAAAATAGGGAACTCAAATCTCCTATCCAACTTTTAATGTCTCAAATAGTGTATAATCAGTAATATTATTTTATATCATTTTAAAAAGTTCGACATATTTTCTAACTCATTTTTAATTTTAATATTTAACATCATTCAATAATATGTTATAATATAATTGGTCAAATATCATTTGAAACACTAACATTGGAGAGGAAAATTCAATCCTCAAAATAGAAGACTTTCATGAAGAGGAAAAACTATTGAAGACAGCAAATAAAGGGAATATACAAGTTATTTACACCACGTATACCATCCTATACTGGCCAACTCCTATTGTCAGGCGTTAGGTTTTATTAAACGTCTGGTCGTGGGTCGAGCATATTTGAAGTTGGAAACTTCAAACTAATAACTTCCCCCCAACATCCCACTAAAAAAAATGTAAATTGTAACACCAAACAAAGAAAAAAAATGTATAGAAGTATATTTAAAGAAAAAAAAAAGAAATTGAAAAGTAAATTTGAATAACAAATTTAAATTTTTATAAGAGAGAACATTATAAAAAAATATTTTTAATAATGTTAAAAAACAATTTCTAGATCGACTATGTTAACTCTAAACTATCATTAAATTAAAAAAAAAATTTGATTTTCTCTCTTTCTTTTTCTTGAATTTAAAGTAAAAAATTTGAAACCATACATTGGATGATAATGTCAGATATTGATTTTCCTACAATCAATAATTGCGTTCTATTTAAACGAGAGTTGACGTTACATGTATAGTATATCCAAGATATATGTATCGAATACTATCCACCATGAACAAAACAAAACAAAACAAAACGAAAAACGAAAAACGAAAAGAAAGGTCTCAATCATCGTCCATCAAAAAAGCAAGGAGTACGGAGAGAGTAAAGAAAAACAAACAAATTTTAGGCAGCAGGACATGTGGTAAAGCTCTGAACCACACACACACAGTTTTCGTCCAAAACGCACGTTTTAGTTGAAGTATGCGTTTGCCCCTTTTTTATTTTTATTATTATTATTATTTTTTTTTTGGTGGCTGTGGTTGGTTAACACAGGACAGGAGAATGAGGGGGGAGGGAGAGAGGGAGAGAGAGAGTTTTTATTATTATTATAATTTATTTTTTTTTTTTGTGGCTTTCGTTGGTTGACACAAGACAGGAGAGCGACGGAGGGAGAGAGGGAAGGGGAGAGAGAGAAACACACACTCAGATAGGCCTGGCAATTCGTATTAAACGTGGTAATCGTGTTAGCCTATTTCCGGCCCATTTATTTTCGTGTTAAACGTGTTGACCCAATTTTAACCCAATTATTAAACATACAGTCCAAACCCATTTATTACGTGTCGTTCTCGTGTCGTGTCACTGTGTTATGTCCGAAATTACCGGCCTTGTTATAAAATAGCTTTAGAATAGTTTGAAAATTCTAACATAAACGTGTTAAACGTGTTAGCCTATTTCCAGCACATTTATTTTCATGTTAAACGTGTCAACCCAATTTCGACTCAATTATTAAACGTGCAGTTCAAACCCATTTACTACGTGTCGTTCTTATGTCGTGTCACTGTATCGTGTCCGAAATTGCCTGCCCTACACACAGACACATAGCGGGATGCGTGGGACTTGGGAACGAAAAAGGTCGGTTGTGTGGGGTCCACAAGTGAGAGAGACCAATTTTTGGTTTTTTCGGAGGGAGGGAGGGAGAGAGCCATTGTAACATTTAGACTTCATTTGGTCTCCCATTTGAAATTTAAAATTTCATATCAGTTTTTATCTTTTTTTAGAAAAGTTTTTTATCTTTTCTGAAAAGTCAACACAAATTTACTATTGAAATTTAAAATTTCCAACTCAAACTCATTCATCAAACGGATCCTTAACCTCCGTTTGGTATTACGATTGGAGTTGGAATTTTTAAGTTGGATTTAGTTGACTTTTTAAAAACTAGTTATAATTTTTATTGATTTTTTAGAAAAAAAACAAAAACTAATATGAAAAGTTTAAATTTGAGTTAAATCACCAAACAGAGCATTATTTTTGGGTTGTGTAGAGTTTATAAGATTTATTTATTAAACAATAAGCAAAAATAATTATACATCTAAAATTTTGTAACATGTAATTTAATTTATTTTTTAAATTTCTATGAACAGGCTCCGTAAGATCCAGTTGAAAGAATAAGTGATATGACATAATTTTGATTTTTTGATTATGTTTTATATATTTCACTTACTTAATACTTAATAGTATGTAAATGGATTCATTTCTTTTGCTTTGACTTGATTTATTATACTATTGGAGTTAAAAAAAATATCTAAAGAAGAACATCAACTAAATTCTATTAGTAACAAGTAAATCCTTTGTAAAAAAAAGTCTCGATATTCTTAGGGATAAAGTTCAATTGCAAGGTCTGAGACGACTCAGAAAACACTTGATCATAATCAACTTTGTAAGCCTACTTGGGTATTGAGCATTTATCTGTAAGACCAGGATTCTTTGCAATTTTTGATTGTTAAAATTCTAAAATGAAAAGGAAACCTGTAAATCTTCTATTTACATAGAATCATTCATATATAATTTTTATATTTGACATGTTTTTTAAGATTTATTCTTAATATAAATATTTATTTTATATTGTTTTTTAAAAACATTTATTTCATATTTTTTATATTTTTCTACTTTCTTACAATTTCTTTTACATATTTCAATATAAATAAATTATATTTTAAAAAAAAAAAACACTGGAAGCACTTCTTCCACCGAGCCACCGTGATGGCTCTCGGAGCGAACCAGGCGAGACCATAGTGGTGACGGCACCGGCATTCTCCCCATGTCGAAATGGTGGAAGAACCCTCTCAATCTCGGTCTCAATCTTAATCGCAATCTCAATCTCAGTGGAGGCACTTGAAGCTCTTCGGCGACAGCAAGAACGCCAACAACCTTACGATGTGATGAGCGCCCAACCCCCTCCGACCCCTGCCCAGCGTGACCTACCCACTGTCAAAATCGCAATGATTTGCAACCTCTGATTTTCAAGCTAGTAGAGCTGGAAATCCAGTCTCTTCGCCGGATCTGAACTCTCGCAAGTGACAATACTAGCACTCGCTGGGGAGCCACCCTTCATCGTTGTGATCTGGAAGTGAAATCGGCATGGTCGAAGATGAAGTTAATTGGGTGGCCAATGAGGTCAGAGACAACATGGTTGGGTGGCCGACGAGGTTGGTTGGGTGGCCGATGAGACCCACGTCTACCTCCTTCCTCGCCTCCTTTCTTTCTCGACAATGGTGGCCATCTGACGAGGGGGGAAACCTTTTTTTGGTTAAAATTGTTTGCAATCAGATATAGTTGGACGCATGATAGTTTCGTGTGCCATATGACATCTACATCGTTTAATGCAATCTAATGATAAAAAAATTTTTACCCCATCCATAGGGTAAAAAAAACCTTACATCATTGTAAAATTGGCCTTTGAAAAAAGAAAACTATTCATTGTAGAATTGGCCTTTCAAAAAAGAAAATTATCTTATTTTTAAATTTATTTTATACAGTATCGTTTAAAAAAAATAATCTTTTTAAAATTTTCTTATAATGCATAAGTTTCAATATCATTTCTTCTTATTGTAAACAACTTTTTGTTTTGAAGAATAATTTTTTTATATATTCAAATACCCTTTATTTTCAAAATAAAAAAAACTTTCTTATGTCTCGTTGGCATTCTCTCTCAAACTGTACTTTTTCATATCAGTTTTTATCTTTTTCTGAAAAAGTTTTTGTCTTTTCTGAAAAATCAATAAAAATTTTCAACTCAAACTCATTAACCAAACAGACCCTAGATAAAACAAGAAAATTTTCTTTTTCAAAAAATATGCATGAAAATTCATTATAGAGTTTTTAGAAAATTACCAAAATGTATTCAAGAATTTTACAGTAAAATATGAAAAACTATCCTAATGACAGGATTTTGTATTGAACAAATATATATATATATATATATAACCAAAAAATTATATCATAAAACATCTTGTAATAGAGTAAAGTTACTTAAAAAAAAAAAAAAAGTTACATAAAAATTAGATGTAAAATGAATATTCTACCTTCAGACGGTCATTTTTACCCCCATCAACGGGGAAGTTTTTCCTGACGGTACTAGATCTCGTTTCAACGCCGTAGACAATATGTGCACACCAAAATTATTATACATTCAACTGTATCTGATCACTCAAAATCTCAGTCGGAGTTGCATGGGTACTTGTCGGAGATTCGTCGGATACGTAGATCCGTCGGACGTGAAGTTCGCCGTGGAGTCCGACGTCCGATTTGGGCCTCTCAACAGCTCCGGTGGGCGGCGACTGGTTTTCCGTGGCGGATCTGGGCGACAGATGTCGGGGACGATGTCCCTCGGCGGGATCTCGCCGGCTTCTGTCGTTGCTCCATTACGGTGTTACCCAGTGCGAGCGGGAGCCACCCACATCGCGAGCTCGCCGGAGAGGGGGATGGCGACTTGCAACCAGTGGTGTGACGACGGGCGAGCTCGGCTTCGTTGCTACGTTACCCAGCAGGAGCTCGCCCGCAGGCCAGATGGAATGACCACTTGCGAGCGGGGGTCTAGTGGGTTGGGCGGCAGGGGTTACAAGCGTAGCAACAGTGGGTCGCGAGCTTCGCCAGGAACCACGCCACCTGAGCAGTCGATTTCCCATCGCTACACAAGCCGTCGCCAGAAACTGCAGTTTCCAACGGATCTGACGCCACTCGAGCCGTCGATCGCCCACGGCCACGTGAGCTGTCGAGCCCCCTGCTCGCCGGAATTCTTAGCTTTTTTTTTTTTTTTTTTTTTTTAATTCTGATTGTGTGTGTGGGGTTTTATTTTGACTAAGTGGTGTTCAAGTCCTTTTAGCCCTTGGATTCAGATCCGAGGATAAAGAATTTTTACACTATCAATAACCATTACAGTCGTAGAAGTTCCCAAAGTTAAAGCAAATTCAGTGCTTATTTCGACACAAAGTTCAAAATACCAGTTTGAACTAAAATTTTTATCCTTTTTTCAAAAGATTTTTATCTAAAAAATCAATAAAAATTACTATTACAATTAAAAAATCTTAACTCAAACTTACATACCAAACAAACCCTCTGAAATCTTTAGGCTTTGTTTGGTATACACGTTTAACTCAAGTTAAACTGTATTTTTTTTTCTGAAAATTTTTTTTATCTTTTCTGAAAAATCAACAAAAATTAGTATTTAAACTTAAAAATTTTAAACTAAACTCATTCACTAAACACCTCCTTGATCTCGGATAAAATGAGAAGTCTTGAATCTTTGAAAACCGAAATTTAATGTCCGACTAATGAAATTTGACAAACGTACGTACGTTGACAGAAAGGCCTAGTTAAAACGCATAACACACGTATATAATAATAATAATAGACTCCGGTTCATCAATTTGAGTTAGAAATTTTAAGTTTTAATAATAATTTTTGTTGACTTTTTAGAAAAGACAAAAAACTTTTTCAGAAAAAACAAAAAACTTTTTCAGAAAAAAACAAAAATTGATATGAAAATTTTAGATTCGAGTTGACAAATCAAACGAGTAAATAATAAGAACTAATATAGAAAGCTAAACGTTCAGTATATTAATTAAAGATAATTAAAAATTTTAAATTAGAATTGATTTATTTTTTAAAAAATTAGTTATAAATTTTTGCTAATTTTTTTAAAAATGATAAAAATTAATATGAAAAAAAATATAATTTAATTAAGGGGGTGTTTGGTTGGTTAGTTTGAGTTGAAATATTTTAGTTGTAATAGTAAATTTTTTTGAATTTTCAGAAAAGACAAAAAACTTTTTGAGAAAAAGACAAAAATTTTTTCAGAAAAGACAAAAAACAGTACGGTTTGAGTTGGAATGAACCAACTCTCCAAACACCCCCGAAAGTAAATTAACTTACTAAACGAAGTATTAGAGGATATTTGGTGAATGAGTTTAGTTTAAGATTTTTAAGTTTTAATAGTAATTTTTCAGGAAAAAAAAAATTTTCAGAAAAAGACAAAAATCACGATGAAAAAATACAATAGTTTAAAATAAACTTTAAATAAACACCCTATTAGTGTTCATAAACTTTTGTCCAAAACGCGCGTTTTGGTAGAAAACGCCTTTTTTTTTTTGGGGGGGGGGGATGGGGGTCTCCTGTTTTTTTCATCACCGTCCCTCCCTCTTTCTCGTTTTGTTCAGATAAAGCTGAGTTTCTCTGAAGATTCTCTCTGAATATCTACGGGAGCTATGAATTTTCGGCCTTCGGAGTAACACCGGCAACTTCTCCGTCACTTCTCTATTTCTCTCGCTTCTCCATATCCATCATCTCTTTCTCCGTTTTTTTTTTTTTTTTTTTTTTTTTTTTTTTTTTTCCTTTCTGTGGTTATTTCTCCGTCTTTGTTCTCTGCGTTTTGGGTTGAAGTAAACAGAAGATTTTTTTCCCCCTTCGTTGCTTCTTCCTGCTCCATCTTCGCATTTTGTCTCCATTTAATGTCACGTTGATTTTGTAAGTCGTTTCAAACCACCAATTAAATTAGTTCTTGTTCTACTTATTTTACCAACATAATTTTCTCTCTTATCAACTATGGGAATTGGTTGAAACTAATTTCTTTTCAAGATGTTGTCACTTGGAGCTCCGTTGTTTGATGGTTGCTTAATTTTGCTTATGAACAAATTTTCTAGTAAATTAGATATTACAAGTCGTTCTAGTGTTAATTTGATTGTTTACTTTTTAAGGTGTTCATCTTTCTATTTAAGCGTGAAAATTGTAGATGTTTTTATATTTGTATTTGGTTTTTTAGTCGTTGAACATGTTTTGATTTGACACTAGAGCATCGAAATGAGAATTTTTTTGTTTTTTTGTTTTTTCGTTTATTTTTTTTTTAAAGTAAATTCTTTTACATTAACCAAATCCGATCGTATAAATTTGACTTAATCTTTCAAAGCCTTTTTGGCTTTTCTGTTGCAATAGTTTTGTAGTTCGTTAAATTTGAATTTTATAAATGAACCATATAATGCTCTTCAGAGTTTCCGTATTAGGAAAGTAAACATACCGTAATTTTGTTGTCTTGATTCAAAAACCATACATGTAGAATATAATTTCTGCAATGTGAATCCATTTAACTAATAAATAAATATATGTGCGGTCCCAATTTTGCTACCTTAATTATGTGTAGCCAAATTTCTGCATCAATTTTATCCAGGGAGAGCTTCTTGTTAAGAAGCTAATTGAGAAAGACGTTTCTTATTGAAAAAAAAATGATAAATAAAAAATATAATAAAACTTCTGTCAAAAGCAAGCATATATAAGACTTGCTGAGTTAGCACGTGCCATGCACGTGATTATTTTTTTATATTTTTTATATTTTTTTTATAACTTCTTGACAAGTATCAAGAAAAAAAATTATTTTTTTCCATATTTGTTTCGTAGCCTTTCATTATCTTCAGCCTTCTCTTAAATTTTTTTCCCCATGTATTTAATTCTACGAGAGTGATTACTCCAAGGAAACTATGTAAGTGTAATGACTTATTTTCTGTTTCTTCTTCTTCTTCTTCTTCTTCTTTTTGTTTTTGTTTTTGTTTTTTTTAAATAAAAAAATAATGATTCTTAATGAAATGCAAATCATCATAAAGGTGTCATCAAGATGGTATGAGTAAATTATGTACTAAATTTTATAGGATGAAAAACATACTTCATTAATTGAAGCTTAAATAAAATTCTTCATTGTGCAACAACAAAATAAACTACAAAAGATAACCTAAAAAGCAATAACACTTACTTCAACTAGTTATATTAATAGTGAGAATACTCACTACTATTCATTCAGTACTGTAGAGATATCGTTTTGTTTTGGACGAATCTTTTTTATTTTTTTTGGTCCTTCTATTTTATTTTTTGTTCTTTTGGCCCAAAATTTTTTTATTTTATTCACTTTTTGAATTTTGATATATTTTTAATATTTTAGTCCCTTTAAGTTTTTGCTCTTTTTTCATGCCTTTTCTTTTTTTTTTTTTTTTTTTAAATTCAGGTACTTTGTTCATTTTTTTGGTGAAATTTTTTTTTTCTTTTGGCTCAATTTTTTTATTTTTTATTTATTTTAGTCCTTTCTTTTGTATTGGTATTTTTTTTTTACATTTTAATCATTTTATTTTATTTTGTGTTTTTTCATGCCTTTTTTTTAATTTTTAATTTTATTCTTTTATTTATTTATTTTTTGTATTGATATACTTTTAACATTTTAGTCCTTTCAAGTTACTTCTTTGTTGTCTTCTTATTATAATTTTTGTTTCGTCTGTGTTCGGTTGTTTTCCCTTCTTATTGTTAGGTCTTCTATGATAATTTAGATTGCAAGAATTCATTTTTATTAAAAGAAAATGGATTTTTTTTTTTGGCTCAGTAACAGTGATATGCTTCCATTTATTGTGTTAGTCTTCAATTTGTTTGGTTAAGACATAAATGACAACTCTTTGATTTATAGTATATTACATAAACAAATAGGTTTTGTCATAAAGAATTCATTGGTTTTTAACATGAAAAGTATGAATATTCATCAATCTTTATCGTTAATATTTGTGTTATGTTTATTATTCATCAATCTTTATCGTTAATATTTTATTTATGTTTATTATTTATTAATCTAATTAATCTAATGCAAACTCAAATATTTTCTGCACTTCTACTAACCTAATGAAGGGTATATGCATCATTAATCATTTTTTTTTTTTTTCCTGCGGGTTTTACCATGGTGGTTCCTAAGAGGTGTCCATCTTAAATAGTATATAATGTTAAAGGGTTATTTACATAGATGTCTAAATTGGAGGTATATTAATTTGAAATATGTCCATTTTTTATTTAATTCACATAAACGTCTAAAAGAGTAATTATAAAGATAATTTACCCTTCATAAATAATGGAGAATTAACAAATAAAGAAATTACAAAAAAGGAAACCAAAAAAAAAAAAAAAGGAATCTAAGATGTTACCAAATAAGGCTAAAGATAATTTAATGAAATTGCAAAAAGAATTGATTAAAAGGAAAATTTTGAAATTTTTTATAATTATAGTAAAGAAGGTGTAAATGTTCATAATGAAATAAAAAAGAGAATAATTTCTCAAAATCAGATTTCACATTAATGAGAAAAAGCTAAATAAAGAAAAAAAAATCAAAAAACCTATTTAAAATAATGAATCTGTTTTTATCATATAGATATGTACGATTTCATTTCTACTAATTTGTATAAATAATAGTAATTTTTTCATAAAGAATTTGATTTCATTTATTTTGTTATTCTTTAATTTGTTTGGTTAAGATAGAAATGACAATTCTTTGATTTATAGTGGATTACATAAACAAAAAGTTTATTTTTTTAATAAAGAATTCATCGGTTTTTTATATGAAAGTATGAATATTTATCAATTTTTATTGTTAATATTTTGTGTTATGTTTATTATTTAGCATGAATCATCATCTTAATGGTAAATATTTTATATTTATTATAATTACTTTGATGATTATAACTAAGTTTGGTTTATTAAAGGTAATTTACATTTATTAACAAAAAAATACTCATAACTCATAACGGACTCAAAATATACCTTTTGTATAATTATTTCAATGTTAAATACCCTTCCATTTCACATCATTGGTGGCCCTCTACAACTTTGGCACATTATCATAGGATTAGTATCCCCCCCAACCCCCCCAAACAATCTGTTGCTTTTGATTACTTTATGGTTAAGTTCTCCTTTTTGAAGGTGCAAATTGACGTTCTTTTAATTCTTGACCTATACTATAGGATCAAATTCACCTTAGAGTTATCCTCACTTTTCTCGTATGCTGTGAATTAATTCCACACAGCTCCTTTGTTAGAATTTCTATTGAAAAAGAAGGGAAAAATAGATGAGTTAGTCACTAAACTCCTTCTTAATATGATTTATATTAAATGATATATTATGTTGTATAATATCACATGAGTTTTTGAGAGAATAATGTTTTTTTAAATTTTTTATATTGTTATATTATAAAACAATGTACGTAGACAACAAATTACGGATAACAAAACAGGAGTAAAAACTAATGAATTTAATTAAAGACAAGAAAACAACACTTTTTTTTTTTTTTTTTTTTTTTTTTTGCAATTTGGGGATAGGAGATTTCAAACTTTGTACCTTGATGTGAACTCAAGTGTGGTATTATGATTAGGCTATGTGAGGATTTAGTTCTGTTTGTGAGAAATTAGGGTTTTGATTTTAGATTTCTAAAGTATCAAGACTATATTTTTTTTCTAACTGTAATTATGAAATTAAGTTTATTTAAGTATTGTCTACTTTTTTTCATTTTACTTGAGAGCATTTTTGTAATAATAAATTTTAAATTAAAAGGACACCAAAAATAAAATTAGGTATGTGAATAGAACCACTTTTTGTAAATACATCCACACTTTTATTTCATAATTCACATGTCAACTCACTAATAATATTTCATAACTAAGCTAATTAATTGAAGGGGGAGAAACTACTTAAAAATGATGTAAAAACAGGGACTCAAATCTCTTATCCAATTTTTAGTATTTCAAATAGTGTTTAATCGGTAAATATGATTTCATGTCATGCTAAAAAGTATGAAAAGCTTTATAACTCGTTTGTAATTTTAATATTTAACATCATTCGATGATATGTTATTATTTAATTATTTAGATATTATTTGAAACACTAGTTATGGAGAGGAAAATTCAATCCTCAAAATAGAAGACTTTCACGAAGAGGAGAAACTACAGACAAAAGACAGCAAATCAAGGGACTATACAAGTTATTTATACCACCATCGTATACTTGCCAACTCCTATTGTCAGGCGTTAGGTTTATTTTTTTATTTTTTTATTTTTTTATTTTTAAAAAATATATACATAAAGACTTAAATCTGGTATCTGATAGTATTTGACAATATGAACTATAGTTCGTGTGAGTGTGAACATTAGTTACTAGAAACGTGAATTTATATAAAAAAAAATATAGTTAGAATAAATGTAAATTTCTCTTATTTTTTATTTTCTTCTATATGAATTCATATTTATAGTAACTTGAAGTTTATATTCATATTAATTCCTAAATATATATATACATATATCCGAATTTCGGGGAACTAGAAATTGTATCATGGAGTTTTATGAGCCAATCAATTATATTTTGAAAAAAAAAAAAATGCACAACTAGGTAGTGAGACATGAAACATATAGTTGTGGGTTGGGCATATATAAAGTAGGAAACTTCAAACTAACAACTCCCCCCCCCCCCCCCCCCCCCCCCCAAACACCCAACCCAAAAAAAAAACACCAACCAAAAAAAAAGTATATTGCAACACCATATTAAGAAAAAAAAATGTATAGAAGTATATTTAAAGGGAAAAAAAAAAAGAAATTGAAAAGTAAATTTTAATAGTAAATTTAAATTATTATAGGATAAAATACTGTTAAAAAATATTTTTAATAATGTTAAAAAACAATTTCAAGATTGATTATGCTAACTCTAAATGGCCATTAAATTTAAAAAAAAAAAAAATTGATTCTCCCTCTCCCTCTCTCTCTCTCTCTTGAATTTAAAGTTAAAAAAAAAATTTTTGATAGATATTGATTTCCCTACAACCAATAATCGTGTTCTATTTAAACGAGAGTTGATGTTACATTATTATAACTACTAAAGAGATGTCGTTGACATCCCTTGACTGAAAAGTTTTTTTTTTTTTTTCCTTCGGCTGTTTTTTTTTTCTTTTTCCTTTCTTTGTCGGCTGTTGCCGCTGTTTGTTTGTTTTTTTTTTTCTTTTTTTTCTTTCTCTGCTGTTGCTGTTTGTTTTTGTTTTATTATTTTTTTCTTTTTCTCTTTCTCTGCTGCTGTTGTTTGTTTTTTTTTTTTTGGGCTGATGCTGTTTCTTTTTTTTACACTTTTGTTGTCACTATTTTTTTTTCTTTTTTCTTTTCTCTTTTGTGGCCGCTGCTGGTTTTTTGTTTTTTGTTTTTTTGCTGTTGTTGTCTCTGTTTTTTTTTTCTTTTTTGCTGCTACTTTTTTTTTTTTTTTTTTACTTTTGCTGTTGTTGTCGCTGTTTTTTTTTTATTTTTATTTTTGCTGCTACTGCTGTTTTTTTTTTTCCTGTTGTTGTTGTTGTTTTTTATTAAAGGAAGATAAGTTGGTGAATAGTTTTTTCTTTAATACTTTTTTTTTCCTGTTGTTGTTGTTGTTTTTTACTAAAGGAATGTAAGTTGGTGAATAGTTTTTTTTTTTAATACTTTTGCTACTTTCTTGCGTTTTTTTTTTTTTTTGCTTTTGTTGTTTTGCTTTTATTGTTCAGTGAATAGTATTTTTTTGAAACTTTTATTGCGTTGCTATAGTTGTTGTTGTTGTTGTTGTTTTTTTTTTTTTTTTTTTTTTTTTTTAACTTTTGCTGTTTTGTTACAGTAAAATGATGCAATATTTCACTATTTAAGAAATAGTGATTTTTTTTAAAATTTTTGTTGCTTTTGCTGTACAATTTTTTTCTACAGTAATACACAATAGTACTGATTTTGCCCCTATCTTATATGCTGATTTTGGCTTATCTACAGTGAAAGGACAGTTTTGTCCTCACATATTTTACTGTTTTATCTACATTGTAGAGACTTTTTTGTCCCTCTGAATTAGTTGGTTTTCTTTTATCTACAGTGAGTTGACATTTTTACCCCTAGTATACAGAAATTACCGGCTGTCCATACAGTATAATTACCATTTTACGCCTCTTCTTTGGTTCATTTTCTTTTTCCTACAGCATGTTGTCGGTTTTACCGCTATCTAGAATTTGTTTTTTTTTTTTTTTCTTAAGATTATTTTTACCTTTGTTTTACACTAAATTTTAGACATTAGATTATGATATATTGTTATATTGTATTTTTGCTCCCTTTGTCTTTTTTTTTAAATTTATTTTTAAACGATTTTTTACTTTAAATTTTTTTATCTTTATTTCGATATTTTTTGTGTATTTTTTGTTTATTTTATTCTATTTTTTAAAGACCCCATTTTTTTAAAGGATTTTGCATGCAATTTTTTTTTCCTTTTTTTTTGTTTATTTTATATTTTAGCAATCATTTTTTTAAAAAAGTTTTTACATGTATATAACCTGATAAAAAAATTTTTATTTGTTTTTAAAAATAGTAAAAAAAAGGATAAAATAAGATATATATTTTATTTTGTTATAATGTTTTTGTTAGGGTTAATTTTTTCCGATTCTTTTGAGTTTAAAGATTTTTTCCTTTTTTTTTGTTTTCTGCTTTGTTTTTGTTTTAATTTTTTTTTTCTTTAAATGAGTATAACTACAAATTTTTTTTTTTGTTTTTGTTTTTATTATTATTAGTACTATTATCATTTTAATTTTGCATATTCACTGTTGGGAGAAAATTTTAGAATAATTATACTTATTATAATTATAACATTTATCTTAATTAACTGTTTTTATCATATAACACTCAATTTATTTATTTATTTATTTTTCCTTCCCCGTGCAATTCATTGCACGGGTATTAAACTCGTATATACTATGTCCAAGATATATGTATCGAATTTACATCAATCATAGAAAATAAAATAAAAAAAAACAAAAAACAAAAAACAAAACAAAACAAAACAAAAAAAACAAAAAATCAAAGGTCTCAATCGGCGTCCAACAAAAAAGCAAGGAATACAGAGAGAGTAAAGAAAAACAAACAAATTTTCGGCAGCAGGACACGTGGTAAAGCTCTGAACACCACACACACACACACGCACGTAGTAAAAAATGCATAATATTTTCGTTCAAAATCCTTTTTTTTTTTTTTTTTTGTGGCTTTGGTTGGTTGACACAAGACAGGAGAATGAGGGGGAGAGAGAGAGAGAGAGAGAGTTTTGTTTTTTCTTTTTGTGGCTTTCTTTGATTTTTACAGCTCATTTCTGTAGCTGTTGTCAGCCATGGTTCATAAGTTTTTTTTTTTTTTTTTTTTTAATTATTATTTTCACGTCGTGTACTTATATATGTGAGTTAATGAGTGAACTGATCTTTTTCACTTTCACTTCCATCATTTGTTACTTTTTGACACGTATATTTGGCTAAGCGCATAATTAAATCTAAGTTCGTTCCATTCTTTTTTTTAATCTAACTAAATCAAATGGGTCATTTCCTCTTAGATGATGTCTTTTGAATTATTGATTATCCCTATTGAGTTGTTTCTTAGTTGATATATTTTAAACTATATTCAATTAATTAAGTACAAATCCTAAATTTTCATTATTTCAAAGTCCATATGTACTATCTTTTTCTATCATTACATTACTATCCCACTATATTTCATTGGAATATATAATTCAAATTCTATATTTGAAGACAGACATTTAAGTTAAATGCACATTCTAATACAATAAGTGATCTAAACTAATAGTTATTCTTCCATATTAAAGTAAAACAACCAAATAAAACTCTATGCTAAGAATGCAATAATTATTCCTTTATTATAGGTATGGATCGATATAGATACATGATAGATACATGAAAAATATATTTGGCGGAGATTATTTTTTATATTAATCTTGTCCATGTGAAAAAATAAAAGGCGAATACTTTATCTTTTTCACGTTTTCCAGCTAACATATGGGAGAGTTTCTTTTTTCGTTTTCATTTTTTTTTCCCTGAATATATAATATATGTGGCGGAGATAATTTGTGAAATTTAATGTGAAAAATAAGTGGCAAAAAGATTGCATTTTTCCGCCCTACTGATCGCCTCAAGCACGTACCTGTACACTGCATGATGACCATGCAAAAGCCCTATATAAAGGCTTGTAACTCATTGTTCGAGAGAAGCAAAGTATAACCAAGGGAAAATGCTCAGTGAAATACTTTTCATGGAAAAGAGTTCTCCTTAATTTTTCCTTCGTTTACACATTCGTTTCGTGATTTCTTGATCACTCTAAACATTCTTCTTTCTAAATAATATTATATATATATATATATATATATATATATTTGTGTGCGTGTTTGTAGACACACAACACTGTACTATTTCTCACACTCGGATCTTTGTCAAGTCACACGTTTCTATTGAAGAAGATTTCTAGATCTTTGTCTTGACAGTTGAAAGTCGAGATTGATCGATGGAAGGCTCCTTCAATAGAACACTCACACGGACTGTAGTTAATTATGACCAACTGAATGTTTCCTTGTTATATTCATCCAATTTTCTTGCAAAATTATCCGTTCTTGTCATCTTTCTCTTCCATTTCAAGTTGATATTTACGAATATCCTTATAAAAAACAAGGGAGTAGTTCCTCGTCTTCCCCCGGGACCATCTCCAACATGGCCCATTCTCGGGAGTATCCCGGAGATGTTGAGGAACAGCCCGGCGCACTGGTGGATTCACCGTGTCATGAAAGAGCTCAACACCAATATTGCTTGTTTCCATCTTGGAAATACTCATGTGATCGCGGTGGATTCACCGGAAATTGCCAGGGAATTCTTAAAGAAACATGACGCAATATTTGCGTCAAGACCTGAGACAATGGCGACAAGCATTGTTAGTAGAGGAAACCTCACAACACTGTTTGGTCTAGGGGGAGAGCAATGGAAGAAAATGAGAAGAATCTTGGTTTCTGAAATCCTAAGTCAGTCAAGAATGCGCTGGTTACTTGACATGAGAAACCAGGAAGCTGACAATCTCGTTCGCTTCCTTTATAATCAATGCTCAACAAGTGCAAAGGGTAAAAAAAAAAAATAGCATAAATTTATTAATTACCTTGCATTCATATTCACATATATGTTAATATGCACATTTTGTTTTTCTTATATGTGTTGCATTTTTACTTACAAATTAAGGTTAATTATGATTCGGCAGATAGTACATGTGTTATTCAAATTTGCTTTACATTTTGCTGACCCTAAAGATAAATATGTACTCTTTTTCCTCTGTAATAAATTTTTCCCAAGTAAATTTTGACTAAAAAGTTTTTAACGAGGTACATCTGTAGGCTACTCTTGAGGAATGTTTTAGTGTATCTACTGACTTTTATGATCACTATTTGTCAAAAAAAAAAAAAAAAAAAAACAGAACTCTCAAAAAAACTTATCTATTAAATGTATACTAAAGTAAGGTTGAAAAATTAAACAAATTCAAACCCTAGCCGCTGCACAAAATTAAGTTTCTTTGCTTGCCCCAAATTGAGTCCACCATTTTTTTTAAAAAAAATTAATCAATTAATAGTCGTTATCTCTTTATGCTTTACCCTTGAACATTGATAAGTTTCCATATTTCTATATGTTTTCAGGTGAAGTAATTAATGTTAGGACAATTGCAAAACATTATCCCGCCAATGCTATGAGAAGAATGATGTTTAGCACAAGGTACTTTGGCAAAGGAAGTGAGGATGGAGGACCTGGTTTTGAAGAAGAAGAGCATGTTTCGTCATTCTTTACTATGCTCAAATACATTTACGCCTTTTCGGTATCAGACTACCTCCCATGGCTGCAAGGACTAGACTTAGATGGTCATCAGAAAAGGGTACGTGATGCGGTAAATGTTGTGAACAAGTACCATGACCCAATTGTGAATGATAGAATTCTGCAATAGAGAGAAGGGAAGAAGACACAGCCTGAGGACCTCCTTGATGTTCTCATTTCGCTCAAAGATTATGATGACAAACCACTTTTGTCTGAAGATGAGATTCAAGCACAAATCATGGTGACTTATTAAATTTTATTTTTAGTTAAAGAATACATTCAGTCAAAACAATGCTCTATGCTATCAATTAAAAAGATAGTTACCAGTCTAAAAAATAATATTCTGAGAACGTAATTGATTGTTTTTAAGAAATTATTTTGTTTAAGAAAAAAGTGAAATTGTGTTTAGTTAGGTTTTGGAATGTGTTTAGGTACATAAAATGATTAATAATATCTTATTAGTATATTAAATAGTAATAAAAATAATAATAATTGATTACGAAATGATAATTACTACATTAGTAATAAAAATGTATAGTAATCTTATATTCATGAGTTATATAGTAGTAACTATTAGTATTTCAATCTAATAATGAATTAAGGACGTACGTGATCATAAAACTAGGCAGGACTCTATAATCTCAGACGTTCATGAGTTTTCATATTCTTGTAATTTTTTTTTCAACTGACAATTCACACTTGAAGGGCTTATCTTTCGTTTTAAAAAATATAACAAAATGATATTAATGTTATTCAAAGCAGGAAATATTTCTTGCAACGGTAGACAATCCATACAACGCAGCAGAGTGGGCGCTTTCAGAAATGATAAACCAACCAAAGCTTATTGAGAAAGCAGTGGAAGAACTCGATAGAGTTGTCGGAAAGGACAGGCTGCTTCAAGAATCCGACATCCCTCGCCTCCGCTACGTGGTGGCCTGCGCACGGGAGGCTCTCCGTCTCCACCCGATGGCGCCATTTAACCCTCCCCACGTGTCCAACTCTGACTGCATCGTCTCCGGCTACTTCATCCCTAAGGGCAGTAACGTCTTGCTTAGCCGCCTCGGGCTTGGGCGAAGCCCCGCCGTGTGGGATGACCCCATGCGGTTTGACCCGGAGCGCCACTTGTCTGACCGCCACGTGGGCCTGGCGGAGACCGAGCTGAGGTTCATTAGCTTCACTAGGGGAAGGAGAGGGTGTGTAGGAGGTGCGCTTGGTACAAACCTAACAGTGATGCTATTGGGGAGGCTTCTACAAGGGTTTACTTGGAATGTTCCAGAAGGTTTGGACAAGATCGATTTGAGTTGTGAGGCTGATACATTGCTCAAGGCTACACCACTGTTTGCCCATGCTGAACCACGCTTGATTCCTTCGGTCTATATGCCCTAATTACTCTAATTAAGGAGAGTATAATATAATGTATATGTGTTTTAATGTTGCCTCCTTTTTCTACTACTTTTTTTCTGCTCAATAATAATAAGGCAGGCTAGCTTGAATTGTTTCTTTTCTTAGTAGCTCTTAAGAACTAAATAAATCAATTAAACATGCACGAGCATGAGTTGTAATGGTTTGCCAATAATGCTGGTCTCTTTAATATCCCTTTTCTATTATATTTTTAATGCTTAATTCTATGGTTGTTTCTTTTCTTTAAGCGTTATTTTCTTGTTTGAGCCTGAGGGGAAAAAAAAATTATATATGGTAATTAGTTTTTTTTTTTTTTTTAATCTATCATAACTTCCGTAAAAAGAAGGAAAAAAAGAAAAAAGAAAAGACAAGAAAGGAAAAGGAAAAAAGAAGAAACAAATAAACTTCACGATATATAGATAGGTGGCTCGTCACATTTGGTCGTGGGTTGGGCATATTTGAAGTAGGAAACTTCAAACTAATAACTTTCCCCCAACACCCGACTAAAAAAAATGTATATTGTAACACCAAACAAAGAAAAAAAAAAATGTACAGAAGTATATTTAAAGAAAAAAAAGAAATTGAAAAGCAAATTTGAATAACGAATTTAAAATTTTATAAGAGAGAATATTATAAAAAAATATTTTTAATAATGTTAAAAAACAATTTCTAGATCGACCATGCTAACTCTAAACTGCCATTAAATTTAAAAAAGAAATTAATTCTCTCTCTCTTTTTTTTCTTTTTCTTGAATTTAAAGTAAAAAATTTGAAATCATACATGGAATGATAATGTCAGATATTATGTCCAAGATATATGTATGGAATTTAGTATCAACCATAGAAAAATAAAACCAAAAACAAAAACAAAAACAAAAACAAAAACAAAAACAAAAGAAAACAAAGAACGAAAAACAAAGGTCTGAATCATCGTCCAACGAAAAAGCAAGGAATACGGAGAGAGTGAAGAAAAACAAACAAATTTTAGGCGGTGTGGTAAAGCTCTGAACCACACGCACACACGGTAAAAACGGCTCACTGTTTTCGTACCAAAACGCACGTTTTAGTTGATATATGCGTTTTGTCCTTTTTTTTTTTTTTTTTTTTTTTTTGTGGCTGTGGTTGGTTAACACAAGACAGGAGAATGAGGAAGGGAGGGAGAGAGAGAGAGAGAGTTTATTATTATTATTATTATTATTTTTTGTGGCTTTCGTTGGTTGACACAAGGCAGGAGAGCGACGGAGGGAGAGAGTTTTTTTTTTTTTTTTTTGGCTTCGGTTGGTTGACACAAGACGGGAGAACGAGCGACGGAAAGAGGGGGAGAGAGAGAGACACAGAGCGGGATGCGTGGGACATTATAACATTTATTTTTGGTTTTTTTGCGAGGGAGGGAGAGAGAGAGCCATTATAACATTTATTATTGGGTGGTGTAGAATTTATAAGATTTATTTATTAAACAATAAGAAAAAATAATTATACATCTAAAATTTTGTAACATATAATTTAATTTATTTTTTAAATTTAAATATAATTTTTATATTTTACATGTTTTTTAAGATTTATTCTTAATATAAATATTTATTTTATATATTTTTTTAAAAAGATTTATTTCATATTTTATAAAATTTTATATTTTCTTACACTTTCTTTTACATATTTCAATATAAATAAATTATATATATATTAAAAATAAAAATAAAAAAAAAAACACTGGAAGCCCCTCCCCCACTAGTAGCCACCTCCACCGAGCCACCGTGATGGCTCTTGGAGCGAACCAGGCGAGGCCATAGTGGCGACGGCACCGGCATTGGCATTCTCAATCTCGGTCTCAATCTTGATCGCAATCTCAAACTCAGTGGAGACGCTTGAAGCTATTCGGCAACAGCGAGAACGCCAACAACCTTACGATCTGGAAGTGAAACCGGCATGGTCGAAGATGAAGTTGGTTGGGTGGCCAATGAGGTCAGAGACAACGTGGTTGGGTGGCCGATGAGACCCACGGCTACCTCCTTCCTCGCCTCCTTTCTCTCTCGACGATGGCGGCCATCTCACAGGGGAACCCTTTTTTAGTTAATAATTGTTTGTAATCAGATATACTTGGACGCATGATAGTTTCGTGTGCCATGTGACATCTACATCTAAATGCAATCCAATGATCAAAAAATTTTTACCCCATCCATAGGGTTAAAAAACTTTACATCATTGTAGAATTGGTCTTTTAACTATCTCATTTTCAAATTTATTTTATACAGTATTATTTGAAAAAAATTTTAATTTTTTTAAAATTTTCTTATATGACAAATTTTCAATATCATTTCTTTTTTTACAAACAACTTTTTATTTTTAAGAATAAATTTTTTTACATATCCAAATATCATCTTATTTTCAAAATGAATATAAAACAAGAAAATTTTCTTTTCAAAAAAAAATATGCATGAAAATTCATTATGGAGTTTTTAGAAAATTACCAAAATGTATTCAAGAATTTTACAATAAAATATGAAAAACTATCCTAATGACAGGACTTTGTATTGAACAAATATATATATATATATATATATAACCAAAAAAAATATATCATAAAGCATCTTGTAATAGAGTAAAGTTATTTACATTTAAAAAAAAAAGTTACATAAAAAGTTATTTACATCTTGTAATAGAGTTAAAGTATAACGAAATTTAAACTATGATTGTTATTGTAGGTTTATAGTTCAGCACCCAGCACGGTCAGATGATGACTATCAAAGCCTGATTAGTGTTGGTTTGAGTAGGTAAGTTTTCAATCTGTCTATTATAATAGCATTACTTATGCTGTATTAATTATCTTCTTCAAAAGATCCAATTTTAATGTCACGTTGATTTTGTAAGTCGTTTCAAACCACCAATTAAATTAGTTGTTGTTCTACTTATTTACCTACATAATTTTCCCTCTATCAACTATGGGTGTTGGTTGAAACTAATTTCTTTTCAAGATGTTATCACTTGGAGCTCCATTGTATGATGGTTGCCTAATTTTGCTTATGAACAAATTTTTGAGTAAATTAGATATTACAAGTCGTTTTAGTGTTAATTTGATTGTTTACCTTTTAAGGTGTTTATCTTTCTATTTAAGCGTGAAAATTTTAGATGTTTTTATATTTGTATTTGGTTTTTCAGTCGTTGAAATGTTTTGATTCGACCACTAGAGCATAGAAATGAGAGTTGTTTTGTTTTTTGTTTTTTTTAAGTAAATTTTTTACATAAACCAAATCCGATCGTATAAATTTGACTTAATCTTTCAAAGCCTTTTTTTTATAACTTCTTGACAAGCATCAAGAAAAAAATTATTTTTTTCCATATTTGTTTCGTAGCCTTTCATTATCTTCAGCCTTCTCTTAAATTTTTTTTTCTCATGTATTTAATTCTACGAGAGGGACTACTCCAAGGAAATTATGTAAGTGTAATGACTTATTTTCTGTTTCTTCTTCTTCTTCTTCTTCTTCTTCTTCTTCTTTTAATAAAAAACTAATGATTCTTAATGAAATGGAAACCGTCATAAAGGTGTCATCAAGATGGTATGAGTAAATTATGTACTAAATTTTATAGGATGAAAAACATAGTTCATTATGTAGTTCCAATTTCTCTTTAGCAATAAAAACCTTAACTGAAGCTTAAATAAAATTCTTCATTGTGCAACAACAAAATAAACCACTAAAGATGACCTAAAAAGCAATAACATTGCGCACGTTACTTCAACTAGTTATATTAAAAGTGACAACACTCACTACTATTCATTCACTACTGTAGAGATATCGTTTTGTTTTGGACGAATCTTTTTTTTTTTTTTTCTGGTCCTTCTATTTTATTTTTTGTTCTTTTGGCCCAATTTTTTGTATTTTTATTTTAGTCCCTTTTCTTGTATTGATATATTTTTAATATTTTAGTCCTTTTAATTTTTTGCTCTTTTTTCATGCCTTTTTTTTTTTTTTTTTAATTTCAGGTAATTTGTTGATTTTTTTGGTGAAAAACTTTTTTTTTGGTCCTTGAGTTTTTTTTTTATTCTTTTGGCTCAAATTTTTTTATTCTTTATTTATTTTAGTCCTTTCTTTTTGTATTGGTATATATTTTTTTTTTACATTTTAATCATTTTATTTTATTTTTGTGTTTTTCATGCCTTTTTTTATTTTTTTCATTTCATTTCATTTCATTTTATTTTTGTATTGGTATACTTTTAACATTTTAGTCCTTTCAAGTTACTTCTTTATTGTCTTCTTATTATAACTTTTGCTTAGTCTGTGTTCGGTTGTTTTTCCTTCTTATTGTTAGGTCTTCTATTATAATGTAGATTGCAAGAATTCATTTTTTTAAAAGAAAATGGATTTTTTTTTTGGCTCAGTAACAGTGATATGCTTCCATTTATTTTGTTATTCTTCAATTTGTTTGCTTAAAACATACATGACAATGCTTTGATTTATAGTGGATTACATAAACAAATAGGTTTTGTCATAAAGAATTCATTGGTTTTTAATATGAAAAAGTACGAATATTCATCAATCTTTATCATTAATATTTTGTGTTATATTTATTATTTAATATGAACCATCATCTTTCTGGTAAATGTTTTATATTTATTATAATTACTTTGATGTTTACAACTAATTTTGGTTTATTAAAGGTAATTTACATTTATCAACAAAAAATAATTATAATTAAAATCAAAAAACAAAAAAAAAGAAAAAAATATGTATAAAAATAAAATAATGTTAATTATAGTAAAAAGAGTAGGTATTACAAACATTTATGGTTCGTTTGGTGTTTGAGTTAAGTTTGAGATGAAATGAAATTTTTAAGTTTGAGTTGGTTGATTTTTTAAAAATTATTATAAATTTTGTTGACTTTTTAGAAAAAGACAAAAATTAAGATGAAAAAGTATAGTTTAGTTAGAGTTAAACCTGGATGCCAAATGCGGGTTTATTTATTAAAAAATAGACATATACATGATATTGTTGAAAAATGAAGATATTTCAAAACGGACTCTAAAAGTATACCTTTTGTATAATTATTTCAATGTTAAATGCCCTTCCATTTGACATCATTGGTGGCCCTCTACAACTTTGGCACATTTTCATAGGATTCAGTTTTTTTCCCCCCTCTTTATCTGTTGCTTTCGATTATTTTATGGTTAAGTTCTCCTTTTTGGAGGTGCACAATGATGTTCTTTTAATTCCTGACCTACACTATAGGATCAAATTCACCTTAGAGTTATTCTCACTTTTCC